>JAYKQN010000003.1:32525000-32585000 GCA_036785175.1 Eupleurogrammus muticus
ACAATCTATATAGTTAAATACTTTATTTATCACATTTATTTTTACAATGATCGATGATGTATTTAATAATGTTTAATGCACACGTCCATCTACAATTAAACATTTGTTCAATACAATCAATCAATTTCTATTATAAGACTAGCATAGATTTATAACATTAATATTGTGCCATAAAATGTACAATATAATAAATAGGAGAGTAAACCTGAAAAATACAAACACACCAACATAGAAGAAATACTTTAAATATCACTGACATCAGCTTTAGGAGGAAGAAACACCACATTTCTTTTACTTAAAATGTCATGTTTTACACACTTTAACCCAATATTTGTACTAGAACAATGCATGTGGACAATATTATGTTAATATTAGTAGAATATGAATATCATGGCCCTATTCAAATAAAGTTTTTTTTATTTTATTTTTTCTGGTCCTACTTCTCCTTCATAGACTCCTAATGTCCTATACACATTTTACTGAGGATGTTTTTTTTTCTCTAGGATAAAATGATTATTTAACAGTTTTCATCAAGAATCCAGAAGAAGCTTTAAACATGATTCTAGAATCAGTTTCTGCTGGTGAGAGATAAAGACTTAGGATGAAATGTTTTATAGGAATTTTGTATAAATTTATCAAGTTATACTTTATTAATAATTTAACTGAATATCAATAAATGTGCAGCCAAACATAAAGAAATGAAGGAAGTTCCAGGAACTTCATCCATTAAACATGTGTCATCACTTCATTTGTCAGGTTTCAAACAGTTCAGAAATTGAGAAAGAAGATAGAACAAGACAGAACTGATGGAACATTCTGACTCTAACGAAGGTTTTTGTGTTTTTTAGTCCTTTATTTAATAGGATGATGACAGTTGTTTTAATGATCTCAGGTTTAAAAAGTCATTAAAACTGGATGTTGATGTTAGGTTCAATAAAAAACAGGAAAAGAACCTGGGAAAGTGATGAAAAAGGGACAAACTGAAACATTAGTTTAATTTAACTATATCTCCAGTAATTAATCTCCTTTTGGGGGTTAATTGATGTTACTACAGCATCATAAATGTCAAACTATATGCTGACGATACCCTGTTATATTTGTCCTTCAAATCTGATGAGCTGGACACATTTTGTTGAGTGTCATCACTTAATTGAATATTTGGTTTCAAAAAGTCATGGAGATGATTTACATTTAATAAAAACAGGCAAAGAAGACCTGGGAAAGTGATGAAAAAGGGACAAACTGACGTTAGTTTAATTTAACTTTAGAGTTTTCACTATGGAATGAAAGGACAGTTTAATCCAGGTTAAAGTTGACACACAGAATGTTCAGGAATTGTCCTGAAGTTCACTGGAAGAACATTCTCTGACTCTGATGGAGGTTTCTGTGTTTTCCCATAAAACTAAAGGCCTTAAAACCTTTATTTTTCCCAGGGAATTTTATGCCACATTCACAGTGAACAATGGAAACACGAAGGGAATCATCACAGAAACTCACCTCCAGACACACTGTTATCACAAAGGACACATTAGTCGCTCTAACGTCTTCACGCCGCTCTCATTGGTTATCCGGGCTTTGATTGACAGGTCAGGGGAGGGGGACAGCCACGTGGGAGGCGTGTATTCTGTGATGTCACAACTGGGCAGTCGCCAACACTGTCTCTGTCGCTGCAACACAACGCTGGTTTTTAACAGTGGGAATGCACCAATGTACGACACACACACACACACACACACACACACACACACTCTACTTATCCTAGACTTTAAGGCGAGACACCACAGGTGAATAAAGAAACAATTTAAACTCATAAAATTCACCTCCTTCTATTTCAGAGTGTTTCTATATGGCAACAATAACTTCATCTTCATTTTTTTAAAGGTTGTGATATAAGATCTATGTTTTACAGTTAGGTGTGAAAAGGGGGGCTTTTATTTTGAAAGATATACAATTTGGGAGGTCACATGACCTTTTGCTTGTTGTCTTTCATTCAGAATTTTGGAAAATTTTCAGCTAAATTAAAAAAACAAAAAAACAAACAGTATCTATCGGGAAGCTTTAATATTATTTTATTACATTTAATTAAATGTTGAAGTTTTTTTCACCAATATGCTAAAATATATTTGTTTCCACGTGGCAACAATTAAAATATGTAAAATTCCCAGTTCAACAACCTGATGGAGCCACAATGATTCACATAGCATCAAACTATCCTGACACTAGGGTTGGGACTTTTTCTTATTCTATATATTGTTTTTAATATATCTATTATTTTAGGCCATTTCAAATAATAAAAGCCTTAAAACAATTTCACCGCGTCTTAGTGATATTTAATGCAATAGAGGGTTAAAGGTGCAGCGTGTGCTTCCTGTCGCCATCTGGTGGTCGAGTTGCATTTAGTTGCCGCAGGGATCAGAAATACATATTTAATTGTTTTTTTTCCCTCTAATCAGGCTTCTATAGAGCCAAAACCTCATTTACTGTGTTAAACACGGTGAAGTTACTGTGAACCGTTAATACAGTAGACATTGCACAGTGCATTTTACAAATCACAGTAGTCAAAGAACTACTGTTTTATAAAACAGGCAATAACCGAATATTGCAAATACAACTAAAATCTCAGTATATGACTGTTTTTTTTTTTTTTTTACATTGAACTACTGCAAATACAACCCAAATCAGTGTATTTACCTGATTTTTAACAGTAAAGACTACACTATTATAAATTAAATAACTACTGTAAATTTTAACACTGAATGTGGATTTGAGTCCGAAATAAAAACACATTGTGGCAAATAAAACTGCCAAAAATCTCAAAATCAATGATGTTTTTTGCTGCCGTGTCTCGCCTTAAATCAGTAGAATGGACACGTCCATGTGACACACCGCCAGACAGGGGTCACGTGACCTTCAGGGGGGATAGAACCGGAGCTGAGGACGGTCCATTCTACCCTCGTCTGTCTAGACACAGACAGCCGTGTGTTTTACCTTCTTCAACTGTTCTATCACATCACTGAGCAGCCTTTTACACTCCAGCTATTCACCTCTGGCTCTGTGGAGCATAGAAATACAAGCGGTGAGAGCCCAGCTGTGGACGAATGACTCACACCACCAGATATAATAAAATACCGTATTATCACGACTATAAGGCCACATTAAAGTTATCTATCTTCTTCAAAATGTGTGGTGCTCCCTATGTCTGTATGTAGGGGAAGTGTGGGCATGGATTGTAGATAAAATAACGGGGATGTGCGTTATGCAGAACATCGTTGTTTTAACAACCTGAAAATGGTAAAGAGACACGCTGATAAAGCACAGTTTAAACTGAAGGAAATCAGCTACACAGCTGAGTTTAAGACATAAGACAGGTGGTACGAGTTGGAGGAAAGACTGGATCAGTGGATCACAGAGCAGAGACTGGATCAGTGGATCACAGAGCAGAGACTGGATCAGTGGATCACAGAGCAGAGACTGGATCAGTGGATCACAGAGCACAGACTGGATCAGTGGATCACAGAGCAGAGACTGGATCAGTGGATCACAGAGCAGAGACCGGATCAGTGGATCACAGAGCAGAGACTGGATCCGTGGATCACAGAGCAGAGACTGGATCAGTGGATCACAGAGCAAAGACTGGATCACAGAGCAGAGACCGGATCAGTGGATCACAGAGCAAAGGCTGGATCAGTGGATCACAGAGCAGAGACTGGATCAGTGGATCACAGAGCAGAGACTGTATCAGTGGATCACAGAGCAAAGACTGGATCAGTGGATCACAGAGCAAAGAGTGGATCAGTGGATCACAGAGCAGAGGCTGGATCAGTGGATCACAGAGCAAAGAGTGGATCAGCAGATCACAAAGCAGAGACTGGATCAGTGGATCACAGAGCAAAGACTGGGCAAAGACTGGATCAGTGGATTACAGAGCAAAGACTGGATCAGCGGATGACAGAGCAAAGACTGGATCAGTGGATCACAGAGCAGACACTGGATCAGTGGATCACAGAGCAGAGACTGGATTAGCGGATCCCAGAGCAAAGACTGGATCAGTGGATCACAGAGCAGAGACTGGATCAGTGGATCACAAAGCAAAGACTGGATCAGTGGATCACAGAGCAAAGACTGGATCAGTGGATCACAGAGCAGAGACTGGATCAGTGGATCCCAGAGCAAAGAACGAGTGGGAGAAGCGTTCCTATGGTCACCATTCACTAAAAGCAGTAAAGCAGCAGAAGAAATGAAAATTGAACATTTCTGTCTTGGTGCTTTTGTTTCGGTGCCATTTCTCCATCCAGACCAGGACTACGGTAGCGCAGCAACTTCCAGCGGATTATAACGCATCATTTAGAGGAAAGTGACTCTGATGGTGAAGAAAGTGAAGCTGGCATGTTTGATGGAGATTTAGCTGCTGTTGGAATCAGAAACAGAGGATGAGGACTTTGATGGTTTGATTAATGACATTACCCCGCTCTATGTGTGTATATATCTATGTGTGTATATCTATGTGTGTATATCTATGTGTGTATATCTATGTGTGTATATATCTATGTGTGTATATCTATGTGTGTATATCTATGTGTATATATCTATGTGTGTATATCTATGTGTGTATATCTATGTGTATATATCTATGTGTGTATATCTATGTGTGTATATCTATGTGTATATATCTATGTGTATATATCTATGTGTGTATATCTATGTGTATATATCTATGTGTATATATCTATGTGTGTATATCTATGTGTATATATCTATGTGTGTATATCTATGTGTATATATCTATGTGTGTATATCTATGTGTGTATATCTATGTGTGTATATATCTATGTGTGTATATATCTATGTGTGTATATCTATGTGTGTATATCTATGTGTATATATCTATGTGTGTATATCTATGTGTGTATATCTATGTGTATATATCTATGTGTGTATATCTATGTGTGTATATCTATGTGTATATATCTATGTGTATATATCTATGTGTGTATATCTATGTGTATATATCTATGTGTATATATCTATGTGTGTATATCTATGTGTATATATCTATGTGTGTATATCTATGTGTATATATCTATGTGTGTATATCTATGTGTGTATATCTATGTGTGTATATATCTATGTGTGTATATATCTATGTGTGTATATCTATGTGTGTATATCTATGTGTATATATCTATGTGTGTATATCTATGTGTGTATATCTATGTGTATATATCTATGTGTGTATATCTATGTGTGTATATCTATGTGTATATATCTATGTGTATATATCTATGTGTGTATATCTATGTGTATATATCTATGTGTGTATATCTATGTGTATATATCTATGTGTATATATCTATGTGTGTATATCTATGTGTATATATCTATGTGTGTATATCTATGTGTATATATCTATGTGTGTATATCTATGTGTATATATCTATGTGTATATATCTATGTGTGTATATCTATGTGTATATATCTATGTGTGTATATCTATGTGTATATATCTATGTGTATATATCTATGTGTGTATATCTATGTGTATATATCTATGTGTGTATATCTATGTGTATATATCTATGTGTGTATATCTATGTGTGTATATCTATGTGTATATATCTATGTGTGTATATCTATGTGTATATATCTATGTGTATATATCTATGTGTGTATATCTATGTGTATATATCTATGTGTGTATATCTATGTGTATATATCTATGTGTATATATCTATGTGTGTATATCTATGTGTGTATATATCTATGTGTATATAACTATGTGTATATATCTATGTGTGTATTAACCCTCCCCTATAGTTAGGTTCCTTATGTGTGTGTTAAATACAGTAATGACACAGAACTCAGACTTAGTACGGAGCTTTATGGTCGTGTAAATACGAAATATTATGTCCTGAAACTTGATTTTTTAGCCTTAAATTATCTCTTGAGAATTTTTAAAATCACCTTAAACACGAGTTGAAGGATCAGACTCTTTATGTCCCACGGACAGGAAGGAGTTAATTAATAATTTAATTGAATATCAATAAATGTGCAGCCAAACATAAAGAAATAAGGGAGTTCCAGGATCTTCATCCATTAAACGTGTCATCACTTCATTTGTCAGGTTTCTAACAGTTCAGAACTTGTCCCAGGACAGAACTGATGGAACATTCTGACTCTAACCAAGGGTTTGTGTTTTTAGTCCTTTATTTAACAGGATGGTGACAGTTGTTTATGATTGGATTGTATATGAGGCTCAAACTTCGCTCTGTTGGATTAGTTCTGCATCATGATAAATGTTCATATTAAACCCTACGTTTTTTATTTAATGGCCTTAAATCTAATTCACTAATTATCTAACTTCTCAAGATAAAGTTTTCTGGTGATAATTTATCGACAGTTTTTTTGGACCATTCATTCATTCATCATTTTATGCGTGTATGTACATATAAAGCTCCAACCACAGTTTTGATTGATTCTTTTTCTGAATTAATTATTATTAATTGATTGATTATTTAAACAGGTTGCGTCTGATTTGGGGTGTTTTATTTTGAAAGGACAAGAATTCCACACATTCACGTCTAATCTTTCTCCACTATTTATCAAGTCAGACGTCCTGCATCTGAATTTACGTGAAATCAGGAGAATCAATGTTCACCTTGTGCCTCCTCCATGGACGCCTCCTCCATGGCTTCATGTGTGAGATCCACATTTCCAGCAGCAGGAGGAGCCTCCTTCTCCTCCTTCTCCTCCTCCTCTCCAGCTGCAGGAGCCGAGTGGCAGCAGTGGTCGGGCTGCACCTCCTCCACTGGAGCTTCTGGTTCTTCAGCAGCTGCAGGAACCTCCAGGTCTGAGGCTGCTGGAGCCTCCTGCACCTCCTCCGCTGGAGCCTCCTGCACCTCCTCCGCTGGAGCCGGCACCTCCTCCGCTGGAGCCGGCACCTCCTGCGCCGGGGCCGGCACCTCCTGCACCTCCTGCGCCGGGGCCGGCACCTCCTGCACCTCCTCCGCCAGGGCCGGCACTTCCTGCACCTTCTCCGCTGGAGCTTCATCCTCCTCCGCTGGAGCTGTGACCTCCTGCACCTCCTCCGCTGGAGCTGTGACCTCCTGCACCTCCTCCGCTGCAGCTGTGACCTCCTGCACCTCCTCCACTGGAGCTGTGACCTCCTGCACCTCCTCCGCTGCAGCTGTGACCTCCTGCACCTCCTCCAGTGCAGCTTCTGGTTCTTCACCAGAAGCAGGGACTTCCAGGTCTGAGGCTGCCGGCACCTCCTGCTCCTCCTCCACCAGAGCTGGCACCTCCTCCGCCGGACTTGGGACCTCCTCCGTTGGAGGTGGGACCTCCTCCACAGTAGGAGTTTCCTCCTCCACGGGGGCCTCCTCAGCAGGAGCAGCATCTTCGGCAGCAGGAGCCTCCTCCTCCAGCTTCTCCTCCTCGGCTGCAGCAGGGGGAGCAGCCGTCACCTCCTCGGCAGCCGGAGCTCCAGGTTCCTCCTCCTGCAGCACCCCCCCTTCACCTCCCCCCAGTGAGAAGCTCTTGTCGCCTCCTTCCAGCTGCCGGACGGCCTCCTCCAGCCTGGACTCAGCCACGGAGGCGGCGGCGATCTCCAGCGGTGAGGAGGAGAAGGAGGAGGAGGAGGAGCTCAGAACCTTCATCACCGCCAGGAGACCTGGAGAAACCAACCAGCTCAGCTTCAACTCACAAACACTGTTTATTCAAAGCTTCAGCGTTAGTTCAGAGCATGAAGGACGTGGTCTGCTTCAGATCCACTTACCTGGTCCAGGTGGGTCTCAGGGTTCAGGTTCTACAGGAGACTACGGTGCCGGTTCATGCTCCTGCTGCTGGACTCAGTGTGTCTGTAGTCTGAACACGGCTGGTTTGGCCTAGAAATAAAACCTGTTTTTCTGTTTGTCCTCTAAAACAACAAATAAAAAACTAATTTTAAGACTAAATTGATGAAAATCAAATAAAAAGTGAACCAGCCAATGAAGTTACATCAGACTAATTGTACCAATAAGAAAATGTCCGTTTTCTTATTCTATTTATTTTCAATTATCTTCTTATGTGTACATTTATTTTTTGATTTTAAATATATTAATACATTATAAATCAAATATTACATTTTGAAAACCAATTCGTTGATCACAGTAATCTGGTTTTCTAGTGTTTTAATCGTTTGGAACAGGAATTAAATCATTTATCACTCAAACTGACTAATTTATTTTTAATTCAGCTCAACTAAAACAAATAAAAGTCAAACATTAGGAAGCAGACGACGTTTTTGTCTGAATAAAGCGACGGGTCCAGAGGAGAAGCTCAGGAGCATGGACAGGTGCAGCTACAGCCACAGACACGCACGAGAAACGGAACAAAACAACGGAAGAGGAAACATCGTCTTTATTGAAACAAAAAAAATCCAGTGGAGTTTTATCCTTCAAACACTCGACATTAATCATCCTGAAGATATTAGTTTGACAAGTTAAAGAGACGAGAAGAAGAAGAAGAAGAAGAAGAAATGCTCTGACTTTCATTTCCTACGAAACTGGTTTATTGAAGTCTGTGCAGGGAGCTGGTTTATTACGAAGGAATGAGAGTGTGTGTGTGTGTGAGTGAGAGTGTGTGTGTGTGTGTGTGTGTGTGTGTGTGTGTGTGTGTGTGTGTGTGAGAGTTAGAGTTGTCAAAATAATAAAGTGAACTCCCAGCGCTGCAGGAGGAGGTTTTGGTCACAGTGAGAAGGTAAAGTTCTGGCTTTAGTGATTTGCATAGAAATCCTGAATTAACCAGGATGAACGGGGGGGGGGGGGGAAACAAGACTAATGGACCCCCTTGGTGGTTTTCATCAACAGGACTTTAATAACTTTAAATAAAAACCACACATTGGTCCATGAGCCTGGTTTTCTGGGACAGGTGTGGCCAGCGCGTCTAAGCTCCGCCTCCTTCCTAGAAGCAGCTGCTGGGGGTTTTTACGCCGCCGCCGCCTCTGCAGCAGCGGGGGGGGTGGGAGGGGCTTCTACTGCTGCCGTACCGGCGCCGTCTGCTGCCGGTGCAGGCTCCGCCTCCACCACCACAGGCACCGCCTCCTCTACAGCCGCCACAGCAGACTCCGCCTCCACCACCACAGGCACCGCCTCCTCTACAGCCACCACAGCAGACTCCGCCTCCACCACAGGAGTCGCCGCCTCCTCTACAGCAGCAGGCTCCGCCTCCACTACAGCAGCAGGCTCCGCCTCCACCACAGGAGTCGCCGCCTCCTCTACAGCAGCGGCAGGCTCCGCCTCAACCACAGCAGCAGGCTCCGCCTCCACTACAGCGGCAGGCTCCGCCTCCACCACAGCAGCAGGCTCCGCCTCCACCACAGCAGGGGCGGCCTCCTCAGCAACGGGTTCAGCTGCCGTCTCTGGTTCCGCTGGAACAGACACGACCTCGATGACAGCGGGCGCCGCCTCAGCTGGAGAAAAAGAACAAAAGACGAGAAAACTCGTCATGAAGCTGCTGGAAAACATGGGATCAAACCAGGAATGAGTATTTATATATTCTAAATATAAACAGCAGAATTATCAGATTAAAAATAATAATTATAAATAATATTTATTTAATATTTATAATTACAAAGATTGTGTCATGTTTGATTCAATGAGTGAATTAGAAATTACTTTTGATCATTTGTGAAGCATTTGCAAATGCATTAGTATAAACTGAACTTGTCTTTAATTTAAGTTAAATCTGAAGGTTTGCACAAACTCAAATTTAAAAAAACTTTTTCAAGTTTTTTTTAAGTTGATCTGTGTTTCAGAATCTTATTTAAAGCTCTTCCATCACCTTTAAGTTTTAGTTTAATAGACTAAAGGGTGTTTTTATCAAAGTTAACGCACATAAAGACAGTTTACTAGCAGCAGCAGCATTAGCAGCATTAGCAGCATTAGCCGCAGCATTAGCCGCAGCATTAGCCGCAGCATTAGCTGCAGCAGCATTAGCCGCAGCAGCAGCATTAGCCACATCAGCAGCATTAGCCACATTAGCAGCATTAGCCACATTAGCAGCATTAGCCACATTAGCAGCATTAGCCGCATTAGCAGCAGCATGACCAGGGCTCTGTGGTGCAATGGATAGCGCGTTGGACTTCTAGTGCAGCAGGAGAGATTCAAAGGTTGTGGGTTCGAGTCCCACCAGAGTCGATCTTTTGGAACAGCTGCGTTTTAACGCCTGAACAGATTCAGACGTGTGGTTTGTGAGAAAGAAAGTCAGTGGATTCCTCCCAGAAAAGAATAAACCCGTTACTGTGAAGTAAAGATAAAGTAGATCCTGGGACGGACGCCGTTATCGTCCCTGAACGCGCCGCGTTACGTAAAGCTGCAGCAGCTAAAAAGACTCCAGGCTGCGAACCCGCCACCTTTAATCCCTGTAACAGCAGCTCGCTGCCGGGGGCGGAGCCACGAACGGCTGAGTACACGAGTAGAAACCAGACATTGAACGTGGCCAGTCGACCATGCTGCGGATTGGGAGCCAAACACTGGGACACAAGTTCATGGAGGCCTCAGCCTCAGCGGCTGTTCATCAGCAACAAGCACCTGCTGCTCTACTGGCCTGGTGATCTATCCACCACTGGCCATTAGCTGATGAATGGTGTAAGATGTTGATCAGTGTCTAAAGCTGCAGACTGAAGCTAAAATGTCTTTTTTTGTCCACAACCCAAAGATCATCAGTTTACTATTATAGAAGAATAAAGAAACCAGGAAATAATCAGAGAACAGAAGCTGAACCAGAGAATCTGGACATTTAGAATAAAAGATCCAATCAATAAAATACTGATTAATGCAACAGACTGACAAGTAGATTTGACAGATTTAGAGTGTGTGTGTGTGTGTGTGTGTGTGTGTGTGTGACTGACCCTTCTCTGTAGACACTGTGACCTCAGGTCGATCGCTGCCTCCATTCACTGTCTTGTAGGCCTGAGACAAAGACAGATATGGACTCCTTACATTCCAGCACAAGCCACTGATAAACTGAATAAAAGCTTTATTCTACAATAAAACGCTGATAAGGTGCTTTACTGTCACAGACTTATTACTTGCTAAATCATTTCTTGAAGTAGAATTACCTTCATTTTCCAGGAGATTTCTACTTAATTCCATCAAGATAGAATCACTCCATCGTGTACATGTTTGGTACTATAATTAAACGTGATTTCAGTCAGTGACACGTTAACTTTTAAATCTAATTAAGACTTTAAGCCGTTTGTCTGCAGCTTAACCTTCAATCATTTTTAACACAGTACTAGTAGTAAAAGGGGCATGTTAGTAGACACACAATGAGGTATAGTAGTAGTACTAGAAAGATGTATGTTGGGCTGTTAGTAGTATAATGGGGTATAGTAGCAGTATAATGAGGAATCGTCGCCGTACAGCGGCGTGTCGTCGCCGTACAGCGGCCTGTGTCGTCGCCGTACAGCGGCGTGTCGTCGCCGTACAGCGGCCTGTGTCGTCGCCGTACAGCGGCCTGTGTCGTGCTGTTGTACAGGCTGTTAACACCATTGAGGTGAATCATTAACAACTAGTGATCCTGGACACATGGGGTGAGGTGCATTGTGGGTAATGTCTTAGATACTCACGTAGACGGCGGCGGCGGTGAGGCCCCCCCCACACAGGACCACGTAGGCCACATTGCTGGACCCCCCAGGAACCCCCAACGCCATGTGTCTCACTGGAGCCGCTGAAACCCAGAGGTCAGAGGTCAGAATCCATTCATTCAGGAACATCCAGAGGATTCTGGGAATCACAGTGTCGCCATCCCTTAATCCACTTAAACCCAGCGGAGAGGGAAGATTCAGCAGCTGCCTCGTTACAAACCTTAATTAACCCTTAAATAAACCTTACGTAAACCCTGATTAAACCCTGACACGACCTGAGAGCAAAAAATAACTTTAGATTCTGAGGTGAAAAGAAATTTATACGACAACTTTGAAGGTTCCACAGCCAGGTGTGCCCCGCCCCCACCTGACCTGGGGGCGTGGCCGTTTTAAGGACGATTTTTTAGGTTATAAAATCTTTAAAAATGCTGCTGCTGCTACCAGGACTACTACCACCAGGACTACTACCACCAGGACTACTACCACCAGGACTACTACCACCAGTACTACTACCACCAGGACTACTACCACCAGGACTACTACCACCAGGACTACTACCACCAGGACTACTACCACCAGGACTACTACTACCAGGACTACTACCACCAGTACTACTACCACCAGGACTACTACCACCAGGACTACTACCACCAGGACTACTACCACCAGGACTGCTACTACCAGGACTACTACTACCAGGACTGCTACTACCAGGACTACTACTACCAGTACTACTACTACCAGGACTACTACCAGTAGTACGACGACCAGTCGTACTGGTAGTACAATGAGGCATGTTAGTAGTAGTAGTACATTGGGGTATGAGGTGTGGTGAAAAGAAGTTCATATGACCCCTCGTCTCAGAGAGAAGCTTCTGCAGCCGTGTGTGCCCCGCCCCCATGTGTCCCGGGGGCGTGGCCAGCGGCAGCTTGCATGCTGGGAGATTTTGCGGTTTAGGGGATTGCAGCTTCGTTTGCATGAGGCCGTAAATAAAAGCAGCTCAGTTTAATCTGACGAGTCACGGTGAAGTTCAACGTGGAGCAGAAGTCAAGTCTTGTTGAGCTGCTGGTTCAGCATTTCTCTAAAACTCTGAAGCGTCTGAGATGAACGTCTCTGCTGGAGCAGAAACTTCCTGTTTGACAACTTCTCAGAGAAAAGAAATGAGCCAACGGCGTTTTAGACAAAAACACACGTTGATCACACCAGGCCACTCACGTCCACACACTTTCAGATTCTGATAACTCGTGTTGGAACTTGCTGGGAGTTTGTTTTTTCTTAAAGAAATCTGAGCATCAATGACAAAAGTTTAACCACTAAATTAATAAATGCATTAAAAAAAAAAATGAAGGAATCCAAACCAGAGTGGAACATCTTTCTGTGTCAGAGGATTTTTGTGCTTCTGTCTCAAATTATAAAATAATTATAATATTCAAAATATAAGAGTTAAAGTACGATGACACGAGCTGCAACTTAGTTGATTGGTTCATTAAACGGTTCATAAAGCTGCAGATTGAAGCTAAAATGTCTTTTTGTGTCCACAACCCAAAGATCATCAGTTTACTATTATAGAAGAATAAAGAAACCAGGAAATAATCAGAGAACAGAAGCTGGAACAGAGAATCTGGACATTTGTCAGTAAAAAATGACTAATCGATTATTAAAACTGCTGATATTAAAGTTGATCACGTGTCTTTCTGACCTGGCCTCAGCAGCCATGACGCAGCAGCCTCAGGTATTTACAGGTAATCAGTTAATCTGCAGAGGCCGAAAAACACACAACATGGCTGCCATGGCCTGCAGGACACATGTGGACAGCCACCTGTGTGTGTGTGTGTGTGTGTGTGGGGCACCACCCCCTCCCCCCAGCAAATGTACTTTTTTCTCGCCAGGACCATGTGTGTAAAAGCGGAATTTAAATGAGAGGACGAGTGTGAAAGTGAATCATCGAACACGCTGCTAATTCTGCTTTTAAGGTGATTAACTGTCCTGGAACACACACACACACACACAAACGTTCATCCTTAAATACCCAACTTTCTGCACGAGAGACGCAAACCTGCTGCAAAACACGCAACCACGCACCGAGAAGACGTTTAAATGTGCGGGTTTTTATTCGTGCGTGATGCGCGTTTTTTTCACAGCGCGGAGGAGACAAGAGACAAGAGCATCATGTGCAGAACTGAATGTTCCCAAAGCTGCAGAACACACCCCTCCCTGCAGAAACACACACACACACACACACACACACACACACACACACACACACACACACACACACACACACACACACACACACACACACACACACACACACACACACACACACACACACACACACACACACACACACACACACACACACACACACACACACACACACACACACACACACACACACACACACACACACACACACACACACACACACACACACACACGGACTCACCGGGTGCGGGTCTCAGGACTCTCCGGGCCAGCGGCCCGACCCTCTGCCAGGCCCGTCTACACAGCATGCTGCACGGCGGAGACGAGAATGAGCCGAACCAGCGGCGGCTGATGGATGCTGCGGGAGGGACACGCCCCCTGCTGGACACGCCCCCTACTGGGGCCGCGTCACCGACAGGACACGCCCCCTGCTGGGGCCGCGTCACCGGCAGGACACGCCCCCTGCTGGGCCAGGAGGGAACAGCCTGAAGAACAATGGTTCTGAGCCTGTTTTATGAATCATTGATTAATTATTAATCATTGATTAATTATTACACGGACTGCCCTTCCTTCAAAACTAGAAAATGTAATTTAATGTTTAAAAATATATATAAAACTTTATTCACAACTAGTGTTCATGTGCGCATTGATTGAATGTTAATTTTTTTAAAAGTAAAGATACAGAAAAACGGCTAAAATTTGTAGTTACAACTAACTTAAATATGTAGGAGTTAAACTATTACATTGACTAAATATGACAGATTAATTTTAGTCATAAAAAAAGAAGCAGAAGTGTTAGCTACTGTTAGCTACACATACTTACTGTAATTACTGTTAGCTGCTGTTATATGTTTATGGATATAAAATCCTGGATGACCTGCAATTTCCTTCTACTGAATTCAGAAAAAACTGAAATTATTGTACTCGGGTCTGAAATCCTGAGGAACTCCATATCCAGTGATATAGCTATCCTGGATGACATCTCCCTGGCCTCTAGCTCCACGGTGAAAAACCTGGGAGTCATCTTGGACCAGGACCTGTCATTCTCTGCCCACATTAAACATATCTCTAGGACTGCTTTTATCCACCTACGCAACATAGCAAAGGTCAGACACTTCCTGTCTCTGAAAGATGCAGAAAAACTTATCCATGCATTTATTACTTCCAGGCTGGACTACTGCAACTCTTTACTGTCGGGTTGCACCAAAAAGTCTCTAAGGACTCTCCAGCTGATCCAGAATGCAGCTGCTCGTTTATTAACCGGCACTAGAAGAAGAGAGCATATCTCACCTGTATTAGCCGCTCTACACTGGCTTCCTGTAAAATCTCGTATAGAATTCAAAATCCTGCTCCTCACCTATAAAGCTCAGCGGTCAGGCTCCATCCTACCTTAGGGATCTCTTAGTCCCATATCGCCCATCAAGAACATTACGCTCCCAATATGCAGGCTTATTGGAGGTTCCCAGAATTTCTAAAATTAAAACAGGAGGCAGAGCCTTCAACTTCCAGGCTCCTCTCCTGTGGAACCGTCTTCCAGTCTTAGTCCGGGGGGCAGACACCCTTCCTATATTTAAGAATAGGTTAAAAACTTTCCTGTTCGATGAAGCATATAGTTAGGGCCGGCCCTGGCTGGCCTAGTTATAGTTATGCTGCAATAGGATAGTCTGCCGGGTCCTCATGAGATGCCCTGGGCTTCTTTTTCTTCTTCTATCTGTGATACTGTTGTACCACTACTGTACTTTTAAATCTGCTGTGGTTCCGGAGTCCTGCCCTGTGTTTTCTCTTTCACAGAGCACGCTGCAGTGCAGCCACTGAGGGATCTACGGATGTTGGAGGGTCTGAGGCTGCCTTGGTGAAACCTGAAAGCTGTGATGGATCCTGCTCCTCATCCTACACTTCTACCAACATTCATTACATTTCTGTTTGTTTGTAATATTTAAATTTCTCTGTAATGTTCTCCACCTGCACACATCATCTACTGCAGCCTGTCCGTCCTGGAAGAGGGATTCCTCCTCTGTTACTCTTCCTGAGGGTTCTTCCGTTTTTTCTCCCTGTTAAAGGGTTTTTTTAGGGAGTTTTACCTTGTACGATGTGAGGGTCTAAGGACAGGGGATGTTGTGTTGCTTTTGTACACAATGTAAAGCCCTTTGGGGCAAATCTGATTTGTGATTCTGGGCTATACAAATAAATTGAATTGAATTGAATTGAATTGCTGTTAGCTAGTCAAAGTCAATTTTATTGTCAATTTCTTCACTGTACTTGACACACAAAGGAATTGAAATTGCGTTTCTCACTGTCCTCTGCGTTTTACATGTACAACAACATGTGAAACGCATACACTTATTTACTGTAATTACTGTTAGCTACTGTTAGCTACTACTACTTACTGTTAGCTACTGTTAGCTACTACTACTTACTGTTAGCTACTGTTAGTCACTCTTTGTGACTGTTAGCTACTGTTAGCTACTACTACTTACTGTTAGCTACTGTTAGTCACTCTTTGTGACTGTTAGCTACTGTTAGCTACTACTACTTACTGTTAGCTACTGTTAGCTACTGTTAGTCACTCTTTGTGACTGTTAGCTACTGTTAGCTACTACTACTTACTGTTAGCTACTGTTAGCTACTACTACTTACTGTTAGCTACTGTTAGTCACTCTTTGTGACTGTTAGCTACTGTTAGCTACTGTTAGTCACTCTTTGTGACTGTTAGCTACTGTTAGCTACTACTACTTACTGTTAGCTATTGTTAGCTACTACTCTTTACTGCTAGCTACTGTTAGTCACTCTTTGTGACTGTTAGCTACTGTTAGCTACTGTTAGTCACTCTTTGTGACTGTTAGCTACTGTTAGCTACTACTACTTACTGTTAGCTACTGTTAGCTACTACTACTTACTGTTAGCTACTGTTAGTCACTCTTTGTGACTGTTAGCTACTGTTAGTCACTCTTTGTGACTGTTAGCTACTGTTAGCTACTACTACTTACTGTTAGCTATTGTTAGCTACTACTCTTTACTGCTAGCTACTGTTAGTCACTCTTTGTGACTGTTAGCTACTGTTAGCTACTGTTAGTCACTCTTTGTGACTGTTAGCTACTGTTAGCTACTACTACTTACTGTTAGCTACTGTTAGCTACTACTACTTACTGCTAGCTACTGTTAGTCACTCTTTGTGACTGTTAGCTACTGTTAGCTACTGTCAAAAATGTAAGTGCCATCCACTATATCTAATAATATCTAAGTCGGCTTCAGCTCCCAGTGTGGGAGCATGTTCAAAACAGTTTTCCTGCATTATTATAGTTAATCTAGTTAGAAATTTAAAACATTTGACAGGTCCCATATGTCCCATATAGTGGGCATTCCTGGTTTTTACCAATGTGGCCAGCATTAAACTCCCAGTATGAAAACAACTATGTAGAAATATGTGATTATAAGAAAAGGAAGTTAGAGAATCGGTCACCAACACTGGGAGTGTAGTTCTACACATCACTAAACACGTGGTATGACACACCTGGAGCCTGGTTCCTGGCCGCCTGCATTAAACCAGGAACCTGGACCCCTGGGTTACTATTTTTTGGCCAGTATGACCACGCTGCTATGTCTAGTGGTCAGGATTTCTGGTTTTCACCCGGGTTTCCCAGGTTCAACTTCAGGTTTGAGAACAGAGTAGTTTAAAAGTGTGATTGAAATAGTTTGTTCTCACAAGCTGAATAAATGATAAGAATTGAACTGAGCTTATAACATAACTCACTGCAGTTACACAGATTGTACAGTAACGTTGTTGGAGGCTTCACTGAAAGCTTAACATTAAGGAACATACCTTCCCATACCAGGAGTAGAACCCAAGGAGAACCAAGAATCCTGACCGCTGGACCATATGGGACCTACTGTAAATTCCTTTACTTTCTGGTAGAACACGGCAGGTATCGCAGGCCTGTGGTGTGGAGGTGAGAATTCCTGGTTTCCACCCATGTGACCTGGGTAAACTCCCAGTATGGGATCATCCAAAGGTCTGATCTGATGAACGTCAGTCGCTCATGAGATAAAACGAACCTTGTCAAGCCTCATCTGATCACGTGGGTAGTTAGATCATCTCCTGGTGGTTTTAGGTATTTTAGGTACTAAGCTCTTGGTATTTTCAAGGAAGAGAAACACAATACACAATATTTATATACTATTTATATACTATTTATATAAAAAAATGCTCATTTACCTTATGGGATGTTTCATATACAGTGAAGAAGGTCACTCACCTGGTTGGAGATACATTTACTTCACCTCAACACCTGGCCTCCAATCTGGTTGTGATGTCACAAATGCAGCTCGTAGGTAAAGGTGCCCCCCCACGCTGGTTCCAGCTGGATCACAGTCCAAAGTCCTGAACCCAGAGACCAGCTGAATCCAACAGGAACCTCTCTGAGTTTCTGTCTCTCAGTCAAACGTTGAACCAGAACCAGAGGTCCTGATTTGGATCTGCTGCCCCCGTGGTCCAACAAGGTCCAACAAAGTCCAACAAGGTCCAACAGGGTCCAACAGGGTCCAAAAAGGTCCAACAGGGTCCAAAAAGGTCCAACAGGGTCCAACAAGGTCTAACAGGGTCTAACCGGGTCCAACAAGGTAGAAGAATAAAGAAACCAGAAATAATCAGAGAACAGAAGCTGGAACCAGAGAATCTGGACATTTTAGAATTAAAACGACTTAAATTGATCGACTGATTATCAGTTAATAATTAATGCATTTTACATAATTTTAACAACTAATTGATGAATCATTTCAATAACTGATAATTAATCAGGTATTTGAATAGTTGTTAGTGTTAATGATCAACTAATTTAATTTAATCAACTTTCAACTACTTCTTATCATGTCAGAGTATTTGTCATTCACTCATTTATACAGTGTGTACACACACACACACACACACCACACACACACACCACACACACACACACACACACACACACACACACACACACACACACACACACACCACACACACACACACACACACACACACACACACACACACACACCACACACACACACCACACCGACACACACACACACACACTTGTATTCAAGTAAATTACCAGTGAAGTTGTAGCTCTGGAAACGTCACTGCTAAACATTTAACATCTGGATAGAGAATGTTTAAGCAATGTGATGCTGAGACCTGACACACACACAAACACACTCATCTCATCATGTGACGACCTGTGAATCATTGATTTGACACAATCACAACACATGACATATTTTCCATCACACACACACACACACACACGCACACACACACACACACACACAACCTTCAACAGCTGATTGACATGAAGCCATACCTGGTTCAGAGGACAAACGTCACACACACTTTCTACTGAATCTTGACGTTCACACTTTTTATTATTCATCTGTAACTGAAACAAATAGTGATTATTTACAGAAACCATGAAGAAACGTTGGTCCCTCTTTGGTCTGTGATACAAAATCAAGCTGTAAAACTAACAACTGACAACTAGCAAATTATAGTTTAAAATTACAGCCTAAGACCATTCTGCTTAGTCCATCAATTTATCAGTTAGTTATAGGTTCATTAATGTGTAAAATGTTGATCAGTGTTTCTAAAGCTGCAGATTGAAGCTAAAATGTCTTTTTTTGTCCACAACCCAAAGATCATCAGTTTACTATTATAGAAGAATAAAGAAACCAGGAAATAATCAGAGAACAGAAGCTGAACCAGAGAATCTGGACATTTTATAATTAAAAATGACTCTGATCTATTATTGATTATCAGAACAGCTGGAAACTGATCGTTGCAGCTGCTTACACTCGGTGAGTTGCATTCTGGGAATATAGGACCAAAGTTGTAGGAATTTATTTCACATTAAAAACAATCTGAACAACATCTGAACATCCCACTGGGTTCATAAGCTGATCATTTACACAAAGTGTTTCATGCGTTTACAGTCGAGGGGGTTGATGCTCAGCCCTTCAGAATAAAACTGGTTTATTATCAGAATTAGACTCTGCTCTGGTTTTACTGTTTGCTGCTTGGTTTTGTTTCTGTTTTTTGAGTTTACGTATTTGTCTTGTCCTTGTTGTAAATAAAGTTGAGTTGAATAAAATCCTCTGAACCTCAGCAGTAAATGTCCTTCACGCTTTTATTGTGAAAGGTTTCATGAGAGTGATGAAAGACGAAGATTTTAGAGCAGGAGCAACAAGGCAGAGTTTTTGCTCCTCCTCTTCCTCCTCCTCCTCCTCCTCCTCCTCTTCCTCCTCCTCCTCCTCCTCCTCTTCCTCTTCCTCCTCCTCCTCAGCAGCAGCTCCAGTGCTCCTCCTCCTTCTCCTCCCTCCACCTCCTCCTCCCTCCTCTGAGGGAGTCGTGACCCGTTGAGCTCGTATGTTTTTGTCTCTTCAGTTTGGCGCCGACGGCGGCGGCGATGTCGTCGATCTTGTCCTGCTGCCACCGCTCCTCCCCACCTCCTCCTCCTCCTCCTCCTCGCCTCCTGCTCACCTGCACGGTGGGCGGGTCCTTGGCAGACGTCTGGAAGAAGGTCATGGCGTGGGCGGCGGCGAAGGCGGCTGCGCGGTCCTGGCTGACCTGAGCCCCGGCGCCGCGGGGGTCACGGGGGTCACGGAGGTCGCTCTTGTTGCCCACGAGGAACCTGGGGGCAACAACGGCTCGGTCAGCGAGAGGTCAGAGGGCGGCGGCCGGGCCGCTGGCGAGGCGGTTACCGTGGTTACCGGGGCATCTCCTGGCCGAGCGAGTTCCTCCTGCACTCCTCCACCCACGCCGCCAGGCCCAGGAAGCTGGAGACGCTCGACACGTCGTACACGAACAGGACGGCGTGGACGTTACGGTAGTAGAGAGGAACCATCGACTTACGAAAACGCTCCTGGCCTGCTGTGTCCCACAGCTGCAGCTGGACAGGAGGACAGGAGGAGGACAGGAGGACAGGAGGACAGGAGGACAAGAGGACAGGAGGAGGACAGGAGGACAGGAGGAGGACAGGAGGACAGGAGGACAGGAGGAGGACAGGAGGACAAGAGGACAGGAGGAGGACAGGAGGAGGACAGGAGGAGGACAGGAGGACAGGAGGAGGACAGGAGGAGGACAGGAGGACAAGAGGACAGGAGGACAGGAGGAGGAGAGGGGGACAGGAGGAGGGCAGGAGGAGGACAGGAGGACAGGAGGAGGAGAGGGGGACAGGAGGAGGACAGGAGGACAGGAGGAGGACAGGAGGACAGGAGGAGGAAAGGAGGAGAGGAGGACAGGAGGAGGACAGGAGGACAGGATGACAGGAGGACAGGAGGGGGACAGGAGGACAGGAGGACAGGAGGACAGGAGGAGGACAGGAGGAGGACAGGAGGACAGGAGGACAGGAGGAGGACAGGAGGAGGACAGGAGGACAGGAGGACAGGAGGAGGACAAGAGGAGGACAGGAGGAGGACAGGAGGACAGGAGGAGGACAGGAGGACAAGAGGACAGGAGGAGGACAGGAGGACAGGGGGACAGGAGGAGGACAGGAGGACAGGAGGACAGGAGGAGGACAGGAGGAGGACAGGAGGACAGGATGACAGGGGGACAGGAGGGGGACAGGAGGACAGGAGGACAGGAGGGGGACAGGAGGACAGGAGGAGGACAGGAGGAGGACAGGAGGAGGACAGGAGGGGGACAGGAGGACAGGAGGACAGGAGGAGGACAGGAGGACAGGGGGACAGGAGGAGGACAGGAGGACAGGAGGAGGACAGGAGGACAGGAGGACAGGAGGACAGGAGGAGGACAAGAGGACAGGAGGAGGACAAGAGGAGGACAGGAGGACAGGAGGACAGGAGGAGGACAGGGGGACAGGAGGAGGACAGGGGGACAGGAGGAGGACAGGATGACAGGAGGACAGGAGGACAGGAGGACAGGAGGAGGAAAGGAGGAGAGGAGGACAGGAGGAGGACAGGAGGACAGGAGGACAGGAGGAGGACAGGAGGACAGGAGGACAGGAGGAGGACAGGAGGACAAGAGGACAGGAGGAGGACAGGAGGAGGACAGGAGGAGGACAGGAGGACAGGAGGAGGACAGGAGGAGGACAGGAGGACAAGAGGACAGGAGGACAGGAGGAGGAGAGGGGGACAGGAGGAGGGCAGGAGGAGGACAGGAGGACAGGAGGAGGAGAGGGGGACAGGAGGAGGACAGGAGGACAGGAGGAGGACAGGAGGACAGGAGGAGGAAAGGAGGAGAGGAGGACAGGAGGAGGACAGGAGGACAGGATGACAGGAGGACAGGAGGGGGACAGGAGGACAGGAGGACAGGAGGAGGACAGGAGGAGGACAGGAGGACAGGAGGACAGGAGGAGGACAGGAGGAGGACAGGAGGACAGGAGGACAGGAGGAGGACAAGAGGAGGACAGGAGGAGGACAGGAGGACAGGAGGAGGACAGGAGGACAAGAGGACAGGAGGAGGACAGGAGGACAGGGGGACAGGAGGAGGACAGGAGGACAGGAGGACAGGAGGACAGGAGGAGGACAGGAGGAGGACAGGAGGACAGGATGACAGGGGGACAGGAGGGGGACAGGAGGACAGGAGGACAGGAGGGGGACAGGAGGACAGGAGGAGGACAGGAGGAGGACAGGAGGAGGACAGGAGGGGGACAGGAGGACAGGAGGGGGACAGGAGGACAGGAGGAGGACAGGAGGAGGACAGGAGGAGGACAGGAGGGGGACAGGAGGACAGGAGGACAGGAGGAGGACAGGAGGACAGGGGGACAGGAGGAGGACAGGAGGACAGGAGGAGGACAGGAGGACAGGAGGACAGGAGGAGGACAGGGGGACAGGAGGAGGACAGGGGGACAGGAGGAGGACAGGATGACAGGAGGACAGGAGGACAGGAGGACAGGAGGAGGAAAGGAGGAGAGGAGGACAGGAGGAGGACAGGAGGACAGGAGGACAGGAGGAGGAAAGGAGGAGAGGAGGACAGGAGGAGGACAGGAGGACAGGATGACAGGAGGACAGGAGGGGGACAGGAGGACAGGAGGACAGGAGGAGGACAGGAGGAGGACAGGAGGACAGGAGGACAGGAGGACAGGAGGAGGACAGGAGGAGGACAGGAGGACAGGAGGACAGGAGGAGGACAAGAGGAGGACAGGAGGAGGACAGGAGGACAGGAGGACAAGAGGACAGGAGGAGGACAGGAGGACAGGGGGACAGGAGGAGGACAGGAGGACAGGAGGACAGGAGGAGGACAGGAGGAGGACAGGAGGACAGGATGACAGGGGGACAGGAGGGGGACAGGAGGACAGGAGGACAGGAGGACAGGAGGAGGACAGGAGGACAGGGGGACAGGAGGAGGACAGGAGGACAGGAGGAGGACAGGAGGACAGGAGGAGGACAAGAGGACAGGAGGAGGACAAGAGGAGGACAGGAGGACAGGAGGACAGGAGGAGGACAGGAGGACAGGAGGACAGGAGGAGGACAGGGGGACAGGAGGAGGACAGGAGGACAGGAGGAGGACAGGAGGACAGGAGGACAGGAGGAGGTCAAGAGGACAGGAGGACAGGAGGAGGACAGGGGGACAGGAGGAGGACAGGGGGACAGGAGGAGGACAGGAGGATAACAGGGGGACAGGAGGAGGACAGGGGGACAGGAGGAGGACAGGAGGAGGACAGGAGGATGACAGGGGGACAGGAGGAGGACAGGGGGACAGGAGGAGGACAGGAGGAGGACAGGAGGAGGACAGGAGGGGGACAGGAGGACAGGAGGACAGGAGGACAGGAGGAGGACAGGGGGACAGGAGGAGGACAGGGGGACAGGAGGAGGACAGGAGGACAGGAGGACAGGAGGAGGTCAAGAGGACAGGAGGACAGGAGGAGGACAGGGGGACAGGAGGAGGACAGGAGGACAGGAGGAGGACAGGAGGATAACAGGGGGACAGGAGGAGGACAGGGGGACAGGAGGAGGACAGGAGGAGGACAGGAGGATGACAGGGGGACAGGAGGAGGACAGGGGGACAGGAGGAGGACAGGAGGAGGACAGGAGGAGGACAGGAGGGGGACAGGAGGACAGGAGGACAGGAGGAGGACAGGAGGACAGGGGGACAGGAGGAGGACAAGAGGACAGGAGGAGGACAAGAGGAGGACAGGAGGACAGGAGGACAGGAGGAGGACAGGGGGACAGGAGGAGGACAGGAGGAGAACAGGAGGACAGGAGGAGGACAGGAGGACAGGAGGAGGACAGGAGGACAGGAGGACAGGAGGAGGTCAAGAGGACAGGAGGACAGGAGGACAGGAGGAGGACAGGGGGACAGGAGGAGGACAGGAGGACAGGAGGACAGGAGGAGGACAGGAGGATGACAGGGGGACAGGAGGAGGACAGGAGGAGGACAGGAGGAGGACAGGGGGACAGGAGGAGGACAGGGGGACAGGAGGAGGACAGGAGGAGGACAGGAGGAGGACATGTTGATTCCAGGTTAATTAATACAGCAGAAAGAAGCTTCAGGCAGAGACATTCACTTCCTGTCATGTGATCAAGTTTCACAACAACAGCTTCACTTCCTGTCATGTGATTCTAACAAAAATTTCGACCAGAGAGAAACTGAAGCTTTACGTCTGATTCAGATTCAGGAAACAGGATTTGACCTGTTGTCATAGCAACAGGCAACACACACCTGGACTATCAGAGATAAACTGATCAGTTTAATCACAGACATCAATCAGGACTCTTATTGATCAGGTTCAACTTCATTGTGAAAAAGAAATGACTTATGGCAAAAGTGATGATTACCAGTGGTTGATTAATATCAGACATCATTAATCGATTAGTAGTTCATGTTGATCAGTGTTTCTAAAGCTGCAGATTGAAGCTAAAATGTCTTTTTTGTCCACAACCAAAGATCATCAGTTTACTATTATAGAAGAATAAAGAAACCAGGAAATAATCAGAGAACAGAAGCTGAACCAGAGAATCTGGACATTTATCAGTAAAAAATGAATCAAATCAGTTAATCGATTATCAACTAGTTTCTGATCAACGCGACAGTTGTAACCGGCTCGTTCACTACTTTTATTCCTTTTTCATAACTGGACTGACACCGTCTCATCGACCCTCCAACCTTGATCCGCTCCCCGTCCACGTCCAGCAGCCGCTCCCTGAAGTCCACGCCCACCGTGGCCTCCACCCTGGCGGGGAAGCGGCCGCTGCTGAGCCGCTGCGTCAGGCTGGTCTTCCCCACCCCGGAGTCCCCCACCACCAGAACCTTGAAGGTCCGGCAGCGGCCCACCAGGGACGACACGCTGCCCAGGGAGCTGGACAACTCCAGGGACGAGTCCATGGTCCGGGACCGGCACCGGGTCCTGGACCGGGAGATCCAGACGCGACACGACAGGAGGGACAAAACCCGCTTCTTCTGGACTCAGCGTGAAAACAGGAAAAAGGGTTGGTCTGGGGGAGGGGCTAGAGGGGGAGGGGCTAGGGGAGGCTAGAGGGGGAGGGGCTAGGGGGCTAGAGGGGGAGTGGTTAGAGGGGGTTAGAGGGGAGTGGCTAGAGGGGGAGGGGCTAGAGGGGGAGGGGCTAGGGGAGGCTAGAGGGGGAGGGGCTAGGGGAGGCTAGAGGGGGAGGGGCTAGAGGGGGAGTGGTTAGAGGGGGGTTAGAGGGGGAGTGGCTAGAGGGGAGGGGCTAGGGGGGCTAGAGGGGGAGGGGCTATGGGGTTTAGAGGGGGTAGAGGGGGAGGGGCTAGAGAAGGGGAGGGGCTAGAGGGGAGAGGGGGGGGCTAGAAGAGGAGAAAGAAGGGGGGGAGGAGTATTTGAAGGACCTGGTGGACCTGGTGGACCTGAAGGACCTGGTGGACCTGGTGGACCTGAAGGACCTGGTGTGGAGGATGAAGCTGGACCACGGATTAAAGTGGAGCTTTGTTGTTGTCTGAGTCTCAGTTTGAATCCAGAAATTTGTTCTCACTCTTCACAAGTTTCTGATTAAAGCTGTGAAGATCAATGGATGAGTGTCCAGCTATCACAGTAATCAATAACTGAACTATTCTGATGATCAGTTAATGGATGTCTTTGTTTGTCCAGACCAAAGATCATCAGTTTACGGTTATAGAAGAATAAAGAAACCAGGAAATAACCAGAGAACAGAAGCTGAACCAGAGAATCTGGACATTTTAGAATTAAAAATACTCTAATCAATTGATCGATAGTCAAATAGTTGTTTCTGCTCTTTCCTTCTTCTTCAGTCCTGTCGCTGATTTGTTGACCAACCTGAACATGAACAGCTGTGCTGCCCCCTGCTGGGTCATGAACTACAGCACATCTGGAAACACCTGTTAGAAAACACCTGTTAGAAAACACCTGAGTCCTGTTTTTAAAACACAGACACCTTCATGAACCACGATTTAGACAGAGCGTAGTTGTGATGTCACAACGTCAAAGAATAAACCTGAACATTCTAGTGACTTTATTCACTTTATCCTGGATTAAACTGTCCTTTCATTCACAGTGAAAACTCTAACGTTAAATTAAACTTTTTCATCACTTTCCCAGGTTCTTCTTTCCTGTTTTTATTGAACGTAACTCATCAACATCAGTTTTGACTTTTAGAAAATTTACAATGAAGTGATGACACATGTTTAATGATGAAGATCCTGGAACTTCCTGTATTTCTGCAGATTTATTGACTTGATAAATTTAGACTAAATTCCCATAAAACATTACATCCTAAAGTCTTTATCTCTCACCAGCAGAAACTGATTCTAGAATCATGTTTAAAGCTTCTCCTGGAATCTTGATGAAAACAGTTAAATTATCATTTTATCCTAAAGAATAAAAACAACAAATAAAACCTCAGTAAAATGTCCATTGTCCTGTAGGACATAAAGAGTCAGGATGAAGGTGATTGGAAATGAAGAGAGACTTAACAGTAAAACACAAATACCAAAACGTCACTTGTTTTTTTGGTTTGGTTTTAATACAAAAATCCAGAGATATCATACATCACCATCTCAGATTTCATCTTTCACATTAGAACCCAAATTAGAGGAAAAAGGGGAAGAAAAGAGAGATCGTCAGGGGGATAAAACAAGAATAAAAACACAGGGAGCTTAAAAAAAATAAAATAAAACGACAGATTCCAGGCGCTCGTTCTTTTTTAAAATCCGAGCCTCATAACGTTTTCGCTGGTTCCGCCGCCGGACGCCGAGCTTTTCCCTCCCGCCCGAGCCCCCGCCAAGGAGAGCTGTGTCGACGGGGGGGTCCAGACCGGGGTGGGGGGTCCAGACCGGGGTGGGGGGGTCCAGACCGGGGTGGGGGGTCCAGACCGGGGTGGGGGGCCGTGGTATTGCTTGGATCTGGAGCGACAACGCAACGTTCAACGTGCTACAGCCCGACACACGAGGATCTACAACGTTCCTGGAGGAAACCAGGAAGGAACCGCCAGGGAGGGAAGCACGAGTGGGACCAAAAACAGAAAACAACTAAATAAACAACCTCACACTCTCACACACACACACACACACACACACACACACACACACACACACACACACACACACACACACTCACACACACACTCACACACACTCACACACACACACACACACACACACACTCACACTCACACACACTCCTACCGCTCCAGCTTCCTACAGATCTGTCGGCTCAGATCCACTCAGCTCGGCGTCCCCCCCCCAGCTCCAAATCCACCTCTTTTCATTCCTTTTAAGAAAAAACAAAAAAAAAGGTCACGGCGTCGGTCGGTCGGAGCGGCGTTCTGAGTCAAACTCGTTGTCCGTCGTCTCCGTGGAAACCGACGGCCCGTGTCCGTCCGTCGTCACAGTTTCTCTCCGACAGTTCGCCAATAACTGTTGTTGGTTTACGTTTTTATGTTATATTCAGCATGTTGGTAGCTCTATTAAAAAAGTAAAATAGCCATTCTGTTATCTTCCTCTTCCCCCCCCACCACAAATATACACACTCTCTCACACACACACACACACACACACACACACACACACACTCTTACACACACACGCAGTCCTGATTTTCACCATGTGGGAGAGCCGAGCCAAAACCAGGTCGGAGCCAATTGAGCCAAAGCAGGAAACCGCCCCTCCCCCGCTCTACAACATGGCTGCCAGGCGTACCACAAGGCTCCGTGCAAGGCCCGATTCCTTTTTTTTTGTCGTCGCTTCGCTAAGATTCTCCGTCCGGGCCATTCGTCCGTGTCCGTCACCGCGGCTCACATCTCGTTGGCCAGCTCCTCCGTTTCCATGGAGACGTCCCCGTTGGCGATCTTGGCGTTCTCCTCGTAGCCGGGGGGCATGAAGGCCAGCGTGTACGGGTACAGCTTGTGGCACTCGGCGCGGTACGACTCCGAGCGCTCCTTGCTGTCGCTCAGGACGCCGCTCCGGAGACTCTCCAGGACCTCGGTGCAGATCTGACGGGAAACAGGAAACATGAGGGAAGGTCCTGGTCTGGTCCAGGTGGACCCACAGAAACTAGACCTTTAGGACGTTTTAGAGCAAAGTTTAGGACCAGTAAATGTCCACATGTACCGTATTTTCACGACCATAAGGCGCATATAAACGTCTTAGATTTTTTTCAAAATGTGCAGCGCGCCCTATCGTCCAGAGCGCCCTATCTGTGTGCGGACGTAGGTGAGAACCATGATGCTGCGGACGTGATAGAGAACATGGTGCGTTAGAAGGGGGGCTTGTGGGCGTGGATCGGGCGTAGATGGGGCGTGATTTGTGTATAAAAGAACAGGTATGTGCTTTATGCAGAACATTGCTGTCTTAACAACCCTGAAAATGGCAAAGAGACACGCTTACGAAGCTCAGTTTAAGCTGAAGGCTATCAGCTATGCCGAGGAACACGGGAATCGAGCCGCCGCCAGAGAATTTAAAATTAACGAATCGATGGTTCGCAAGTGGAGGAAGCTGGAGAACGAGCTGCGACAGGTGAAAAAAACGCAGCTGAGTTTCCGCGGACACAAGCCAAGGTGGCCAGAGCTGGAGGAAAGACTGGAGCAGTGGATCGTCGAGCAACGAGCGGGTGGGAGGAGCGTTTCGACGGTCACCATTCGGCTTAGAGCTGTCAAGTTAGCGGAGGAAATGAAAATCCAACAGTTCCACGGAGGTCCGTCTTGGTGCTTCCGGTTCATGAAGCGGTGCCATTTCTCCATCCGGAGCAGGACGACGGTAGCGCAGCAGCGTCCAGCGGATTATTGTGAGAAGCTGGCGAACTTCCGCTCTTTCTGCAGCAGACACATCGCCAGCAAAAACATCCAGCCGAGCCACATCACCAACATGGACGAGGTGCCGCTGACGTTCGACATCCCGGTGAGCCACACGGTGGAAAAGAAGGGAACCAGCACGGTAGCAATACGCACAACGGGGTACGAAAAGGCTTCGTTTACCGTTGTGCTCGGCTGCCATGCTAACGGACAGAAACTGCCGCCGATGGTGATTTTTAAGAGGAAGACTTTGCCTAAAGAGACGTTTCCAGCAGGCGTCATTATAAGGCAAACGAAAAGGGCTGGATGGACGAGGAAATGATGAAGGATTGGCTGAGGCAGGTGTATGTACGGAGACCGGGTGTTTTTTTCCACACATCACAATCGCTGCTGGTTTGTGATTCCATGCGTGCCCATCTCACCGCCGACGTCAAGAAGCAAGTGAAGCAGATGAACGCTACGCTTGCTGTGATTCCGGGAGGTCTGACTAAGGAACTCCAACCGCTGGACGTCGGCGTGAACCGGCCGTTCAAAGTGAGGCTGCGAGCGGCGTGGGAGCGGTGGATGACCGAAGGAGACCACAGTTCCACAAAGACTGGAAGGCAGCGCCGGGCGAGTTACGCCACAGTTTGTGAATGGATTGT
The DNA here is from genome assembly GCA_036785175.1 of Eupleurogrammus muticus. Lineage (NCBI taxonomy): Eukaryota > Metazoa > Chordata > Actinopteri > Scombriformes > Trichiuridae > Eupleurogrammus > Eupleurogrammus muticus. The sequence continues at coordinate 32,554,683 of JAYKQN010000003.1, forward strand.
AGCTGCTTGGGCTAACGTGTCTGCTGGCACTGTCGTTCGAGCTTTTGCTAAAGCCGGCATCATTTCTGGGGAGTCGCACGGCACGGACTCTGACTCTGACAGTGAGGAACGTGAACCTGCCATGTGTGATTTAGATCAGCTGTTCAATTCCGATACAGAGGATGAAGACTTTGATGGGTTTGAGTGACTGTTACGGTAATGTGCTTGTTTTAGTGTTGTTGTAATTAATAGTGTTGTTGTAATTAATAGTATTTTAATATATTAATAAAAAGCACAGCTAAACTCAGTTTTGCTCCCGATCTATTTTTTTTTAATATGCACGTGTGTCTGTTGTCAGGCGGGCCGTGTATATAAAACCTGCGCCCTATCTTCAGATGAGCCTTATCTGTGTGTTAAATACAATAATTGCACACATAACTGAGACTGCGCCTTTTGGTCGTGAAAATACGGTACTTAATGATCCACCTGGACAGACACCTGATGAGGACAGAACCCTCCTAGACCAGGGGCTCCAGTCCTGGTCCTGGTGGGCCACTGTGGCTCCAGGTTTTTGGTCCAGTCCAGCACCTGATTCTACTAATCAACCACTAGAGACCTTGTTCAGGACCTTCATCAGTAGAACCAGGTTGTTACTGCCTGGTTCTCCAGGACCAGGGCTGGAGACCTAGACCTACAAAAGCCTGTGTGTGTGTGTGTGTGTGTGTGTGGGGGGGGGGGGGTCTGACACCAACCTGGATGGTTCTGTTGCTGAGGGACTCGTCCAGAGCCGTGGCCAGATCTGCTGCCTTAGATTCAGTCGACGAGTCCAGATAAACCATCATCTTAGCAGCTGGGGGGAGAAGGGGGGGGGTTAATGAGAGTTAACGAGGGGGGGTTAGACCACCTGTGTGTAACGCTGGTCCAGGAGGACCACTCTGGGTCCAGGTTTTAGTTCCAACCAGCAAGAACGACCTCATTCTACTGATGAAGGTTCTTAACAAGGATTAGTAGAATGAGGTTGTTCCTGCTGGTTGGAACTAAAACCTGGACCCAGAGTGGTCCTCCTGGACCTGATCCCATAGTTACAGAGACAGAGACATGAAGACAGAGGGACATGAGGACCAGTAGCAGCCAGCCTGTGGAGGATGGAGCTGGTGATGGACACACAGAGACATGAGGACATGGACACACAGAGACATGAGGACATGGACACAGAGACATGAGGACATGGACACAGAGACATGAGGACATGAGGACCAGTACCAGCCAGCCGGTGGGGGATGGAGCTCCAGTGTCTGGTGAGGTATTCCTGGTTGAAGCTCTTTGCGTTGCTGTCTCCAAACAGACGAGTGATCTCCTGCTTCAGGACCGTCCTCACCACGTCAGGCAGCTCGCTGCTCTCTGAGACTGGAGACAGGGACCAGGTCAGCTACTGATCACTCAGCTATTGATCGCTCCAACCACCAGTCCATCAGTTATAGGTTCATTAATGGTGTAAAATGTTGATCAGTGTTTCTAAAGCTGCAGATTGAAGCTAAAATGTCTTTTTTTGTCCACAACCCAAAGATCATCAGTTTACTATTATAGAAGAATAAAGAAACCAGGAAATGATCAGAGAACAGAAGCTGGACCAGAGAATCTGTTCTGAATCTGACGTTTTCCTGAAAGATGCAGATGTTTTACCTGCTTTGAAGAAGCGAACCAGACACTGGTGCAGCCAGGGGTGGTGGGGGTCGATGGCCAGCGCCCCCTTCACCGACTGCAGCATCAGCAGGAACTTTTCTGGGGAGAGACAGGCGGGTTAAGAACGTCTTGGGGGGGGGGGGGGGGGGCTCCTGTGTGAGGTCACAGAGTTACGGGGCGCTGACCTTTCCTGAAGTAGATCTCGAAGGCCAACAGGTGGGTGTCGATCTTGTCCTTCACCAGGAGCTTCAGCGGCATCAGGAACTTCACGGCCTCTTCCAGTGGATTTTCTACCTGGAAACAGCAAGTTACAGCAGTTAAAGTAAACATGACTTATTGGTTAGTAAATAAATATGAAGCACTGGGACACGTGAAATCCGTCATTTCTGGTACCATCAGTCCAATACTGATCAGAAATCAGATAATTCAGCTACTCTTTTAACCAACTCCTTACATACACACCCATATTTTACCAGAATGTGTTTTTTATCAGATCATTCAGACGTTTATTCTCAGCACAAACAGCTGACCTTCACCAGCTTGTCTGGGATCAGCTCCTCCTTAGGTCCTCCAATCTCCTCGTCGTCGTCCTCCTTCTTCTTCTTCTGGTTCTTCAGCTGCTTCTCCTTCTCGGCGTTCTTCTTCTCCTCCTCCAGCTGGGCTTTCTTCTGGGCTCTCCGTTGCTTGTTCCTCAGCTTCTTCAGCTCTTTGTCCGAGAGGTTCGCTGCAGACGAGAGAAAAACGCGTGGGTTCTCTTCTCTAGCCCGTTTTACACCTTCGACCAGTGTTACATGAGTTTCTGTACACTAGTGGTTCTCAAATAGGGGGACGCGTTTCACCTCAGGGAACATGCTTTAATATTTTTATTTATTTTTTCCTGTCCTAGAATAAAGTGCAGTTGCACCTCCACTCCATTAGGGGGCAGCAGAGTGTTCACAGGGAGCATACAGCACAGAGTATGAGTATGAAGTGTAGACACCAAGTGACACCATGAAAACATATTTAACAGGGATGAGAAGACAGGCGGAGAGAGACGGAGATAAAGAGACAAACGAAAGTCTCCCAAAGCTAAGACGAGGAAATATGACGAAGCGTCTGTAGCGCTTGGTTCACTGTGAAAGACCGGTGTGTTACTGAGTCTGAAATGTTGGAGACAGAGACATTAAAGACATTACACCACAATCACTGATAAGACCATTTATGTAGTTTTATTTTTCAGTATCATATGGTTTGACATGGTCAGTCAAACATGTTTAATTAAGGATTTAATTTATTTTTAATTTCAGATTCACTTTAAATCTTTTCTGTTGGTTAATAAAGCTATTCTTTGTTGTAAGTTGGTCCATATTTCTTTCTTTTTTATTCTCTTATACGTTAATAAGGACACAGTGTTATGCAGAGGTACTTAGAACAATTTATAGACAAATGATGCTATTTATAGTCGTGGGGGGGTTTTCTTACATTAGGGTTAGGGATCTTTTGAAAAATATTAAAAGCTGTGACATAAAATCTACTGAGTCTCAGGAGTTTAAGGTTTTAAAGGAAAATTCTCTATTAAAAGTTAAATTAATAATTGACTAATTTTCTATTAGTGTCTGATGCTAGAAAATTCTAAACTCAACTGATATACAGTCAATAACAACCACAGAGTTCCATATAAACAAATAAATGAGTCAATTAGTCAATTTAAATGCCAACTATCTCCAACTGATAGAATTATATCAATTATTAGACTAGAGTCATTTTTACTGATTAAATGTCCAAATTCTCTGTTCCAGCTTCTTTTCTCTGATTATTTGCTGGTTTCTTTATTCTTCTGCATCAGCTTTGTCTCTCCTAACCTTAAATTCTCTCATGGCTGCTCCAGTTCCGTGTTCCTCCGTGTTTATGTGCACCATATAGTCATGAAAATACGGTAATAAAATCCTTCTAATGGTCTCTAACAGGTCTCATGCATACAGGGTTCAGGCTCTCTAATGGTGGTGTTTACCGGTGTCGGCCTGCAGCTCCTTGCTGTCGTCGGCCAGCGGGTTGTCGTGCAGGCTCAGGTAGATGTGGATGGCGGTGACGGCGGCCTTGTAGTAGAAGGGGTGCATGCGCAGCACGTCTTCCAGCTTCAGCAGGTCCACGTAGGAGCGCAACGTCATCTTCCTCATGCAGTAGGTGTGGAAGTCGAACTGGTCGTCCGTGATCTCCACGAAGTGCTGCCGTATGCCAAAAACGCAGGGTCAAAGGTCACCCCAGACAAGCAAACAGCAGCAGCAGCGAGAAAAAAAATATTTAATACATCAATGAATTCCTACTGAAACTGGAACTTTCACCTGACAGCAGGTTAGAGAGAAAAAAACAGAATTCTGACTTTCTTCTCAAAATTCTGACTTCCACAACTTTTTATTTAGGCTACGTTATTGAATCAAAAACAAGTGGTTGACAAATGAAACCTTTGGGGAGAAGTCACGTCCTGCAAAGATGTTATGACCCAGACATCAGAAGACCTCAGTTATTCTGGATCAGGCTACTCAATCCTGCTCCTGTAGAGCTACCATCCTACCTGTCTATGAACCTCTCTGCTCCAACACACCTGATTCCAACTATTCACCAGCCCGTGGAAAGCTTCAGCTACTTGACTGTGAGTTGATGATTAGAATCGGGTGTGTTGGAGTAGGAGGTTAAACATGGAGGATGGTAGCTCTACAGGAGCAGGATCGGGCAGACCTGTTCTAGAGTATTATTTTCATTTTTCAGACCATGGGGACCCTCCAGGTTCAGGTCGTCACCTTTTCTTTGTCGTTGTGCAGAGAGAGAAAGGAGGAGGAGGAAGAAGAAGAAGAAGAAGAAGAAGAAGAAGAAGAAGAAGCCGGTTGAACTCACCCTCTCGATCTCGTGGCACTTCTTCAACGCCTCGCCGAACTTGTTCATGGATTTGTAGGAGAGGGCACACTCCGTCTGGAACCACATGCACTGCATCTCGTTCAGGTTCTCCACCGCCGACGCCCCCTCCTGGAGAACAGGGGAAACACGTCACAGACACTCCACCGGTCTGATAGATCACTGATCTATTGATCACTGAACGCATCCATCTAGCAGGCCTTGGTTCTTTTAACAGTGTTGGATTTGTCTTTCCACACCCTACTACTCATGTCTTGTCCTGTCATACGTGTTTGTCTGTTTCTAGTTTAGCAACACTAGGCAAAAGTAGCCTTAAGCTACTGCACTTTGCCGTTAAAAATGTAGTTTAGGATTGTCTCGTCTTGTGCACTTTAATGTTGTTGTACATGCAAAACGCAGAGAATAGTGAGAAACGCAATTTTGATACCTTTGTATGTCAAGTACATGTGAAGAAATTGACGATAAATTGACTTAGACTTGATCAGTGTTTCTAAAGTTGAAGATTCAACCTAAAATGGCTTTTTTTGTCCACAACCCAGATATCAATGATGACAACTATCACGTTAATCAAGATGACAATGGATTCCTGAGTGACGCCATCACCTAGAGGTCACCAACTATCTCCAACTGATAGGGTTATATCAATTATTGGATCATTGGACTAGAGTTTACTGATAAAATGTCCAGATTCTCTGGTTCCAGCTTCTTTTCTCTGATTATTTCCTGTTTTTTTTAAATCTTCTATAAAAGTACATTTTACACCATTCAATGAACCAAACCACTAATGCATTAATGACTTTATCCAAGTGGTTAGTTACAGTCCATGTTAGTGGATCAGTGTTTATCTAAACCAGAACTCTGAATTACTTGGTTTCAAGACTAATAGATGTATAAATAATTGTTTTTCCTGATTATGATTCATTAACAGAAGTGAATCCCTCGTCTCAATCTCTCTAGTAATGGGTTCTTCTCAACAGCCTGAGCTGAATAAACCAGTGTAGTGGACATTTGTCTGAGAACACTACATTTATCTCATTTATTTAGATGCATGTTTCAGGTGACTTCCTGTTCCTCCTACACACGATTAACTGCTGAGAATAACACCATGTATTCCTTCAAATGAACGCTTCTCCTACCCGGGTGAACTTGGAGCACATCTCCTCAGCCTCCTTCACCATGCCAGCCTTCAGCATGTACTTGGCACACTTGGAGTTAATGAACCTGTCGGCCGTGTCCAGAGCCTGGGCCTCGTCCATCCACTGAGCGGCCTCCTTGATGTTCCCAGCATGCTGCGGGAAGGGGGGGTTAGAGCAGCTCAGTCAGAGATCACCTTCAAGTTGAGATGTTGCTGGTGGTTTGATGCTGGTGGTGGTGTTAGTGGTGGTGGTGTTAGTGGTGGTGCTGTTGGTAGTGGTGGTGGTGTTAGTGGGTGTGGTATTAGTGGTGGTGTTAGTGGTGGTGGTGTTAGTGGTGGTGTTAGTGGTGGTGGTGGTGGTGTTAGTGGTGGTGCTGGTGTTAGTGGTGGTGCTGGTGTTAGTGGTGGTGTTAGTGGTGGTGGTGGTGTTAGTGATGGTGGTGTTAGTGGTGCTGGTGTTAGTGGTGGTGTTAGTGGTGGTGGTGTTGGTGGTGGTGTTAGTGCTGGTGTTAGTGGTGGTGCTGGTGTTAGTGGTGGTGTTAGTGGTGGTGCTGGTGTTAGTGGTGGTGGTGTTGGTGGTGGTGTTAGTGCTGGTGTTAGTGGTGGTGCTGGTGTTAGTGGTGGTGTTAGTGGGTGTGGTGTTAGTGGTGGTGGTGTTAGTGGTGGTGGTGTTAGTGGTGGTGGGCTTAGTGGTGGTGGTGGTGTTAGTGGTGGTGGTGTTAGTGGTGGTTGTGCTAGTGGTGGTGGTGTTAGTGGTGGTGGTGGTGTTAGTGGTGGTGGTGTTAGTGGTGGTGTTAGTGGTGGTGGTGTTAGTGGTGGTGCTGGTGTTAGTGGTGGTGTTAGTGGTGGTGCTGGTGTTAGTGGTGGTGGTGTTAGTGCTGGTGTTAGTGGTGGTGCTGGTGTTAGTGGTGGTGTTAGTGGTGGTTGTGCTAGTGGTGGTGGTTTGATGCTGGTGGTGGTGTTAGTGGTGGTGGTGTTAGTGGTGGTGGTTTGATGCTGGTGGTGGTGTTAGTGTTGGTGGTGTTAGTGGTGGTGTTAGTGGGTGTGGTGTTAGTGGTGGTGGTGGTGTTAGTGGTGGTGTTAGTGGTGGTGGTGTTAGTGGTGGTGGTGTTGGTGGTGGTGTTAGTGGTGGTGGTGGTGTTAGTGGGTGTGGTGGTGTTAGTGGTGGTGGTGTTAGTGGTGGTGGTGGTGTTAGTGGGTGTGGTGTTAGTGGTGGTGTTAGTGGTGGTGGTGTTAGTGGTGGTGGTGTTAGTGGTGGTGGTGGTATTAGTGGGTGTGGTGTTAGTGGTGGTGCTGGTGTTAGTGGTGGTGCTACCTTGTAAATCTTGGCCTTGACCAGGAACAGCTCTATGAGCGTGGGCGTGCTCTCGATGGCGGCGTTGATGTAGTCCAGGGCCAGGGTCTGCTGGTCCACCATGTCGTAGTGCTGGGCCAGGAAGTACTGGACCCAGAGCAGCGTGGTAGGGGGCTCCTCCTTCCCGTCGTCTGGCAGCAGAACAGGATCAGGATTAAGGTCTGTACTACATCACAGTTCTGGGTTTTACCTGTGAACAGAACCTCTGCTGGACTCGTCTCACCGTTCTGGCTGAACATTCGAAGGCTCTTTAACGAGGTTTCGAAGCCGACCACCAGCTCCTCGATGATGGCCACCTGCAAAGAGAAAGTAACTGGTCTGACTCAACCCTGCTGAGTGATGACGAGTTAAAAACACGTCTCAAAGAACATTTATATAAACTCAAACAGACCTACCAGGAAAGAATTTTTTTGAAGGAGAAAGTCATTTATTTCTGGTGAATATATCAATAAATTCCTACTGAAATATGTAACTTTCAGACGGTCCCTAACAGACATGACAGGTTAAAGTGGAGAAGCTGGTTTCTGGTAAAACAAAAGAAAGTCAGAGTTCTCAAAATTTTGAGAAAAAAAGAAGAATTCTGACTTTCTTCTCAAAATTCTGACTTCCACAACTTTTTATTTAGGCTACAATATTGAATCAAAAACAAGTGGTTGACAAATGAAACCTTTGGGGAGAAGTCACGTCCTGCAAAGATGTTATGACCCAGACATCAGAAGACCTCAGTTATTCTGGATCAGGCTACTCAATCCTGCTCCTGTAGAGCTACCATCCTACCTGTCTATGAACCTCTCTGCTCCAACACACCTGATTCCAACTATTCACCAGCCCGTGGAAAGCTTCAGCTACTTGACTGTGAGTTGATGATTAGAATCGGGTGTGTTGGAGTAGGAGGTTAAACATGGAGGATGGTAGCTCTACAGGAGCAGGATCGGGCAGACCTGTTCTAGAGTATTATTTCCATTTTTTCAGACCATGGGGACCCTCCAGGTTCAGGTCGTCACCTTTTCTTTGTCATTGTACAGAGACTTGAGCGTGGTGAAGACGGGGGGGCAGCCTTTACTGAAGTTCATCCTCAGGTACCGGTCCAGACACTCACGGAACTTCTCACCTGTAAAAACAGGACGAGTGAACGTGATGATTCAACACCTCAACAAAAAGAAGATGAAGAAGCCCAACATATTGGAAGAGAGGTTAAAGTGATCACAGCAGTGTTATTGTCTTTACTCTGACCAGATAGGAAGTTGAGTGGCAGCCGGCGGGGAACCAGGCCTTTGGGGAACTTCTCCCAGGTCTCCTCGTAGATCTTGTGTCTCTCCTCCACGCTGCCTGTGGAAACACAGAGTTCAGCTGTAACACTGCTGGCTGGGGTGGTGTGATGGTGATAATGGTGATAATGGTGGTGATGATGATGGTGATAATGGTGATGATGGTGGTGGTGATGGTGATGATGGTGGTGGTGATAATGGTGATGATGATGATGATAATGGTGATAATGGTGATGATGGTGATGATAGTGATGATGGTGGTGATGATGATGGTGATGGTGATGATAGTGATGATGGTGGTGGTGATGATGGTGATGGTGATGATGGTGGTGGTGATGGTGGTGATGATGATGGTGATGATGGTGATGATGATGGTGGTGGTGATAATGGTGATGATGATGGTGGTGGTGATGATGGTGATAATGGTGATGATGGTGATAATGATGATGATGATGATGATAATGGTGATGATGGTGATGATGGTGATGATGATGGTGATAGTGATGATGGTGGTGATGATGATGGTGGTGATGGTGGTGGTGATGATGGTGGTGGTGATGATGATGGTGATGATGATAATGGTGATGATGGTGGTGGTGATGATGGTGGTGGTGATGATGGTGGTGGTGGTGGTGATGATGATGGTGAATATGGTGATAATGAGGATGATGATGGTGATGATGATGATAATGGTGATGATGATGATGGTGATAATGGTGATGATGATGATAGTGATGATGATGGTGATGATGATGGTGATAATGAGGATGATAATGGTGATGATGATGATAATGGTGGTGGTGATAATGGTGATGATGATGGTGGTGGTGGTGATAATGGTGATGATGATGATGATAGTGATGATGGTGGTGATGATGATGGTGGTGATGATGGTGATGATGGTGGTGATGATGATGGTGGTGGTGATGGTGGTGATGATGATGATGATGATAGTGATAATGGTGATGATGATGGTGGTGGTGGTGATAATGGTGATGGTGATGATGATGGTGATGATTATGGTGATAATGAGGATGATGATGACGGCGATAATGAGGATGATGATGATGACGGTGGTGATGATAATTGTGATGATGATAATGGTGATGATAATGATAATGGTGATGGTGATGATAATGGTGATGGGGGGTTACCTGGTTTCAGAGCACTCTCCAGCCCTCGGTAGTAGGACCAGTTCTCCGGGTTCCTCTCCTGCAGCCTGCGGTAAACGTCCGTGGCCTCATCCAGACGCTCCAGCTTCAGCAGCAGCTCTCCTACAGAATCAAAAAGGTGGTTGGTGTACAACAGATTATAAGAACAACAGAAACGATGTCCATTTTTAAGAAGTGAGATAAATTCACTGAGTAGCTTGTCCCAGTTTTATTATTGTGACATAATCGTCACATTTGGTGTGAAGTGACTTTTCTGACTGAAGACTTGAACAGGTTCATAAAGAACATGTGATCAACATGTTTCACTATTTAACATTGACCAGACCTGGTCACTAGACCTGAGGACCAGACCCGGTGCCAGAACTGACCTCGCGTCTCCTCCACCGCCAGCTTGTCACAGATCTGCTTCTCGTAGGTGGACAGGTGCTCCAGAGCCTCCTTGTTCAGACCCGCCTCCCTCAGGACCTGGTTCTGGTACAGCAGCAGCTCGCTGTACTCGTAGTCCACCTTGTCTGGAGACGTCTGGACACACACACACACACACACACACACACACACACACACACACACACACACACACACACACACACACACACACACACACACACACACACACACACACACACACACACACACACACACACACACACACACACACACACACACACACACTTTAAAAGAAGTTGTGCTGGTGTTTCATGCTTGCATACTGATACACTAAGCTGTTTTATTGATCACTACAGGAATATCAATATTTCCACAATTATTGGTGTTTGGCTGGTTTATAATTAATCAATTCACACGAATAACCAAATTTAGATACTACATATACTACATATACATATATATACATAAACGCTAATTTCACAAGGTTAAATCACATTTGTTTATGCTAATAAGTGGAGAAAGATTCCAGTGTGTAATAGGGAAGTTCATAATTCTGCAGGATCACTAAATAGTTTCCTGGGCATTTGACCTTTTCTTGTTTCTCTATGAGCTGGTGAGTGATTTCTGCAGGTTTCCATGACGCGTGACCCCTGTAAGAAGCCTGCTGTGACATCTGGACGCCACATGTTAGTACTAATGCTGCTGCAGGATTAAGACAGCCCCACTCCACCTGGACCATGACCCCCCCCGCACCTGCTGCGTTTTCCTGAACTCCTCGATAATCTTGGCGGCCATCTCGTAGTCCTCCAGGAGGTGGTAGGCGATGGCGTAGCCGATCCAGGAGGCTCGCTGGGCCGGACGCAGCTGCAGCAGCTGGTAGCGCGTCTCCTGCAGCGATGCCAGCGATTAGACACGGCCCAAAAAAAGAAACACAGGAGGTTGATGGAAGACAGGAAATAATCTGATTATTTTCTGTTGGTTTAGGGAGTGTTTTTAGTACAATTAGTCAATAATGAATATAATTATGATGAATCATGGTATGTTGGCTGATAAAGTTGATGCTCTGTTATTGACTTTGGGCAATTTAATCTTATTTACTAAAAACAAGCTTAAATAGTGTGACCATTATATATATATATATATATATATATATATGCCCCACGATTGGCTGGCGACCATCTGGGGTGTATCCCTGCCTCTCGCCATAAAATGCGCTGGGATAGGCTCCAGCAGACCCCTGCGACCCTGAAAAGGAATAAGCGGGATAGAAAATGGATGGATGGATGGATGGATATATATATTTTGAAGCGATTCATGGATTCGTTGTTTGCTTCATGTTATTGGTGTAAAACGCATCAATCAACAACTATTCTGTGAATTTATTAATGTATTAGAATCATTTTTAATTCTAAAATGTCCAGATTCTCTGGTTCAGCTTCTGTTCTCTGGTTATTTCCTGGTTTCTTTATTCTTCTATAGCAGTAAACTGATGATCTTTGGTTGTGGACTGTTGGATAAAACAGACGTTTTCTTTTGTGACCCTGCCTCATGATTGGCCAGTCCTCACCCTGTAGCCCTCCAGGTCCCTCATCTGGATCTGCAGCAGGGACAGGTCTCTGAGGATCTGCAGGTTGTCCTTGTCCCACTTGAGCGCGTTGCGGTAGCACTTGATGGCCTCGTCGTACTTCTTATCAGAACGCTGCAGCAGCCCGTACACGTGCCAGCCTGGGGGTCACAGGGTCAAGGAGGACCACAACCAGGACACACACACACACACACACACACACACACACACACACACACACACACTCTCTCTCTCTGAGGATACAGACGTGGCTCTTCAGGTCATTGCGGAGGCCTCTCCTCACGAGCTCGTACGCCTCCTCCTTCTTCCCCAGACAGTTTAGGGTTAACCCCTTCATGGCCAGGGTCTCTGTGGGAGGAGAGGGACACTGAGGAGACACCAAAGGACAGGCTGACGCCAACACTGCTAGTGCTAACACTGCTGCTAATGCTAACACTGCTACTGCTATCAATGCTGCTAACGCTGACAGTGCTGCTGCTAACGCTAACAGTGCTGCTGCTAATGCTGCTAACGCTAACAGTGCTGCTGCTAAGGCTAACAGTGCTGCTGCTAACGCTAACAGTGCTGCTGCTAACGCTAACAGTGCTGCTGCTAATGCTGCTCACGCTAACAGTGCTGCTGCTATCGCTAACAGTGCTGCTGCTAATGCTGCTAACGCTAACAGTGCTGCTGCTACCGCTAACAGTGCTGCTGCTTACCTCCATGTTCTGCAAACTTGGGGTTGGACAGGATTTGTTTGCAGAACTTGAGCCCGTTTCTGTACTGTTTGTGTTCGTAGCATCGCTGTGGAGGAGGAAGAAGAAATGACGTCACAAAGAAGCACAGAGGTGCAGGAATTATCTTCAATTATCCCAGTGGCTAATAACTTTTATTTCTTGACTTCAGTCAACTTAGTATTGTTTTATTTATTCATATACATCTTGATTTAAAAGAAAAGCTATCTGCCAACGGAATAACATGATTCACAGTAATTCTTAAACATCAGAGATAAATTGAATCAGAGATCAACATTTTCACACATTTTTTTGCAAACCAAACTAATTGATTAATGGTTTGAATAATCAATCGATTTAGGTTCAGCCTCACAAACACCTTAAAGAAAACAACTTTATAAATATGCAGTTTCATCATTGTCAGTGCACCAGCTCTCTGTTTAAATCTGATCAGCAGCTGTGTGTGTGTGTGTGTGTGTGTGTGTGTGTGTGTGTTATAGTTTAGCCGACAGATGGCATTTCGTTGTCCCTAATGATGAAAAAATGACGTCAACGTCCCCGATTGGTGTTGAGCAAAGAGCAGATTTCCAGCATCAGAACCAGAATCATGAGCTGCTTTATTAGAGGTTTAAATATTTAACTTAACAACCATTTGATTCACCATTCGCTGATTTGATCTGTTTATTTACAATGATTTGATCTAATTCAATCATGTTTTAAGCCAAAATTCAACTTGTGTGACTGTGAAAAAACACACTAACAGTTCTGTTGCTGCTAACGCTAACAGTTCTGTTGCTGCTAACGCTAACAGTTCTGCTGCTGCTAACGCTAACAGTGCTGCTGCTAACGCTAACAGTTCTGCTGCTGCTAACGCTAACAGTGCTGCTGCTAACGCTAACAGTGCTGCTGCTAACGCTAACAGGTCTGCTGCTGCTAATGCTAACACTGCTGCAAAAGTCAACTTGTGTGACTGTGGAAAAAAAATCTTTTCTTTGATTCCTGTTGTTTCCTATGTTATGGCTATAAAACAAACAAGTAAACACCAATTAAAGTGAATAAAGTGCACATGAAGAGGGCGCTATAGCATACAACTGATTAACGCCAACATGTCATGTCCTGATTCTTCATCTTAATGTTAGTCCATAGCAGTGGTTCTCAAATAGTGACATGCTTTTAACATGTTTTTTTAAATTTTATTTACTGTCCTAGAATAAAATGCAGTTGCACCTCCACTACATCAGGGGGCAGCAGTGTTCACAGGGAGCTGCGACCAATAATCAATTAGTTTCCAACTTAACATTTTAATCAGACTGTTCTGTTGATCAATCTTAGGTTCAATATTCAGCTTTGGAAATGGTGATCCACGTTTTACACCATTTAATGAACCAGACAGCTAATGGATTAATGGTTTCAATCGATGGATTGATCGACTATTAGAATAAGTTTTCCTGTTGAGCAAATATCTAAAAGTCCAACCTGTCATCCTGTAATACTTAAACTGATGCTGGTTATGATAATAATAATGAGACTATTACAGACAAACATGACGCCACGTCACATTTAATCCCTGCTGCATCTTTTCCTCCTGTTTATTAACTTGAGTTTTTATGTCAAACATCTTTGTACATCAGCACTTCTCAATTATTTTCTGTCACCCCCCATGGAAGAAAACACACAAAACTCTGATGTAGAATAAAGTGCAGTTGCACCTCCACTCCATTAGGGGGCAGCAGCGTGTTCACAGGGAGCATACAGCACAGAGTATGAGTATGAAGTGTAGACACCAAGTGACACCATGAAAACATATTTAACAGGGATGAGAAGACAGGCGGAGAGAGACGGAGATAAAGAGACAAACGAAAGTCTCCCAAAGCTAAGACGAGGAAATATGACGAAGCGTCTGTAGCGCTTGGTTCACTGTGAAAGACCGGTGTGTTACTGAGTCTGAAATGTTGGAGACAGAGACATTAAAGACATTACACCACAATCACTGATAAGACCATTTATGTAGTTTTATTTTTCAGTATCATATGGTTTGACATGGTCAGTAAAAATGTTAAATTAAGGATTTAATTTTATTTTTAATTTCAGATGCACTTTAAATCTTTTCTGTTAGTTAATAAAGCTATTCTTTGTTGTAAGTTGGTCCATATTTCTTTATTTTTTATTCTCTTATATGTTAACAAGGACACAGTCTTATGCAGAGGTACTTACTTATTTATGGGGGGGGGGGGGGGCGGCGGCGAGTGACTAGATTCACACAGTGGATTAGAGGCTAAAATGTCTGGAGTTGTCCTTTAACCCACACCAACACTTGATGTAAATGCAGTGTGTGTATTTAGTTTTTCTCCCTGCAGCCCGTGGGGGGGGGGGGGGGTTATTTTGGTCGAGGTGTGGAACTCGCTGGGTCAGCACAGCTGGTGGCGTTAACGCCGCTAACTTTACATCAGCCGACCCCCCACCACTTCCTAACTCGCCTAACAGGAGCTAATCAACGTCCTCATCTCATCAGAACAATGCTTCTCCATTATTTTCTGCCCCCCCCCATGGAAGAATAACCCCCCCCCGTGACTATAAATAGAATCATTAGTCTATAAATTGTTATAAGTACCTCTGCATAACACTGTGTCCTTGTTAACATATAAGAGAATAAAACAGAAAGAAATATGGACCAACTTACAACAAAGAATAGCTTTATTAACTAACAGAAAAGATTTAAAGTGAATCTGAAATTAAAAATAAAATTAAATCCTTAATTTAACATTTTTACTGACCACGTCAAACCATATGATACTGAAAAATAAAACTACATAAATGGTCTTATCAGTGATTGTGGTGTAATGTCTTTAATGTCTTTGTCTCCAACATTTCAGACTCAGTAACACACCGGTCTTTCACAGTGAACCAAGCGCTACAGACGCTTCGTCATATTTCCTCGTCTTAGCTTTGGGAGACTTTCGTTTGTCTCTTTATCTCCGTCTCTCTCCGCCTGTCTTCTCATCCCTGTTAAATATGTTTTCATGGTGTCACTTGGTGTCTACACTTCATACTCATACTCTGTGCTGTATGCTCCCTGTGAACACTTTGCCAATGAGAGCACCACTGCCTGCCATGTAGTGGAGGTGCAATTGCACTTTATTCTACATCAGAGTTTTGTGTGTTTTCTTCCATGGGGGGTGACAGAAAATAATTGAGAAGTGCTGATGTACAAAGATGTTTGACATAAAAACTCAAGTTAATAAACAGGAGGAAAAGATGCAGCAGGGATTAAATGTGACGTGGCGTCATGTTTGTCTGTAATAGTCTCATTATTATTATCATAACCAGCATCAGTTTAAGTATTACAGGATGACAGGTTGGACTTTTAGATATTTGCTCAACAGGAAAACTTATTCTAATAGTCGATCAATCCATCCATTGAAACCATTAATCCATTAGCTGTCTGGTTCATTAAATGGTGTAAAACGTGGATCACCATTTCCAAAGCTGAATATCGAACCTAAGACTGATCAACAGAACAGTCTGATTAAAATGTTAAGTTGGAAACTAATTGATTATTGGTCGCAGCTCTAATTTAAGACCATAAAAGTGCAGCTTGATGCAGCGAACACAGATTCTGACGTTTCAGGAAGACTTAGTTTTATCCACTAAATCTGTGTCTGTCACTCAGGGGCACATGAGCGAAAGAGGAAAACAACTGATAAATGTGAGAGGGCTCCTGATCAGTCTCCTGTTTAATATCTGATGATGATAAAGCTCATAAAAGTAGGAGTAGACCCTCGGTGCAGATGCTGTTTTTCTTCTGTCCTTTAGCACATTTCAAGCTCCACCTTCGTTCTGAGTTTTTAGCTCGCTGGGAATCATCTTATTTTTTTCAGAATGAGGAAAAAAACTGAACTGAGTAAAATTCTGTGGCCACATGTTGAAATATTATGCTCAGAAGGCACCAATTACAAGCCTTCATTCCATTTCTTATTTGTAAGGTTATATTCTCCAGAAGGTGGGTTATAATTCATTTACTGCAATAAATAAGCTGTGGTTGTCTCCAGCAGTAAAACCTACTACTAACTATTCTGGTGATGGATTAAGTCATTTTACTGATAAATGTCCAGATTCTCTGGTTCAGCTTCTGTTCTGATTATTTCCTGTTTCTTTATTCTTCTATAACAGTAAACTGATGATGTTTTGATCTTTGTTTAGATTAATCTTTGCTGCTGTCTGCAGAATCTGACTTCCTAAACAATGCTCGGATCCTGGAAAGCAACACACACACACACACACACACACACACACACACACACACACACACACACACACACACACAGCTAACTGGGAGAAGAAAGAGACCGCTGACCTACATAAAAATGAGTGAATAGCAAATAAACAGCGACGCGACAAATATTCATTAAAGCGCAGATTCTCCTCAGCTGTGACCCCCCACGCTGCGGTGCGTTTAGGTTCCACAACAACGACTAAACGGGTCCTGCTGCGGCACATGGTGATTTACCGGGACCCGGGTCACGCGTGTGCGTGTAATGCCGTGTCCAGGTGAATCCCGCACACCCCGCCCCGCCCGGCGGGGCCAGCAGGCCCGACGCCGCCTCAGATTAGCGGGCACAGCCCGGCCGAGCCTGCCCGGAGCCGGGCTGCTGCCGCCGGGCTCCGCTAGGCCGTGGACACCGCGCGGTGAGCACCGCAGCCCGGCGGGGACCACGCGTCCAGCCCCGGTGTCAGCCGCCGTTAACCGGGGCGGCGCGCGTGGAACGAAACGCGCTCGCGAGTTGTTTTTTCTCGTTATTTCCGCCGAAGACAACAAATCAACAAATGAAAAACGCCCAAAGGGGATTAGAGAGTAGCCGAGAAGCTACATGAACCGTTTCGTTAGCGTTAGCCGCCGTGCAGCCTGGCGGGGAATTAGAGGCCTCCCGCCGGTCAAACTAGACCCGGATCCCGGATCCAACGGCTCTTTTATTTCGGCTTTAATGGGTTCTAATCGCGGGGAAAGTATCGGAACCGCAGCGGCGTCACGAAACAAGCGTTAGAGTGACAGCGCATGTCAGGGCCGGGCGAGCTAACAGCTAGCACATTCAATCATGCTAATGCTAACAGGGCTACCGCCGACACACCGGAGAGGCTCGCGAAACCCGCCCGGCGCCGCCGAGTAACGGCGGGGAAAGTTGTCCCGCTCTGCTGAACCACGAACCCACCAGAATCCTCTTGAAGAGCGCGTTCTCCTTCGGCGGTAAAGTAACTGTCGGCATCGTCGCGGCTGGATCCGTTTCCCCCTCGACCTCAGCACATGTAGCTAAAGTTAGCCCCGGCCAGGCCAGACGAGTGGAGCGCAGAGCCGGCTCCCGGATCGCCGCCGCAGCCGCTTCTCCGCTCGATTGCTCTGCGTTCTCTCCGTTTTCCGACGGAAGCTGCGAACGTTTCCAAATGGCGGCGGAAGGTAACGAAGTACTGAAGTACAGCTGGGAGGTACTAGTACTTCATGCAGTATTCCCACTGTATTTATCTTCACTTACCTTGCAGCTTCAGATTAATAATATAAATTATAAATCAATACTCAGCAGTTTATATTACAAAGATTAATGCATCAACAATTATGAATTCTTTATTAGTAGTATTTACATTTTGAATAAAGGACCATTAATTGTAAAACATGTTTACACTGTTTTCCTAACACTTTAATAAAGTGAAATAAGGTAATAAATAGATGCATCCAGTAAATCCCAGTATTTTTCCCCTGATAATCGCGTAATACTGTACAACAACGGATATTGTATTATTTAATAGATTTTTAGATTATAACATTTTTCAGTGTAGAACTTAAAGTATTCAGTGTTACTCAATAAAAAGCAATGTTCATCTACAAGGTCTATGTGTGTTAAATACATCAGCCTCTCCTTCCTAAAGTATTTATCACGTGTTCTAACACCCGTAGGCTGCGTTATTACTTATAGTTATCGTCAATTTTTTTTGGATGTACATTTCTCTTTTTTGTGATTTTTTTCCATTCTTTTATTCTGATTAAAACTTGAAGTCCTGTAGGTGTTCTGTGGTGGTGTAGGGGGTAGTGTTCTTGTCTCATAAGCAGCAGACCCGTATTTGAGTCCTAGCTGAAGCATTTTCTTATAAATATAGTAAACTTTACTAAATGAAAAGTTGAACCATCCACTTGCGTATCCACCATCCTGCTGCAGCTCTTTCGTTCAGCTGCTACTTTATTCCTCACTAACACAAAACTACAAACTTCCTGAGAAAACTTCACTGCTGCCGTCTTTTCTTCTTCTATAAACTAAACACTAAAGGTCGAAGACGCGTTCACTGACCCTCAGGAAATCCAGACACTATTGTTTTATGGATGATAAGTTGTTCATCCTTCTATCTACTCTAGGAGAAAACAGACTTTCTACAGCAGGGCTGTCAAACCCAGGTCCCGGAGGCCGAGTGGGTCCAGGTTTTAGTTCCAACCAGCATCACCTGATTCTCCTAATCAATAGAGCTCTTGCTGAGGACATCATTAGTAGAATCAGGTGTTACTGGTTGGAACAAAAACCTGGACCCACTCGGCCTCCAGGACCTGGGTTTGACACCTGTGTTCTACAGACACTGCACTACTTAAGATAGAAAGTCAAACAATTCTATCTTTATTTTAAGAAAGCAGCAGGTGAAGTCGTCTCCTGCCTCAAAACTCTAAATATTTTATCTCTTCAACCCTGAAAGGTTCTCACTAACATCAGATTTTACATTTACCTGTCAGTCATCTAGCGGAGCGGATCGGACCCTATGGTGGGCCAGGTCTGGCCCCCGGGCCACATGTTTGACCCCCCCGGCCCCAACAGCTTCAGACTGAAGGCTGATGGTTGTGTGGTTTCATGCAGCAGCCACTAGGGGGCAGCACCTGGACAGGACAACAGGACAACAGGGAAACAGGACAACAGGACAACAGGACAACAGAACAGGACAACAGGACAACAGGACAACAGGGAAACAGGACAACAGGACAACAGGACAACAGGACAACAGGGAAACAGGACAACAGGACAACAGGACAACAGGACAACAGGGAAACAGGACAACAGGACAACAGGACAACAGGACAACAGGACAACAGGGCAACAGGACAACAGGACAACAGGACAACAGGACAACAGGGAAACAGGACAACAGGACAACAGGGCAACAGGACAACAGGACAACAGGACAACAGGACAACAGGGAACGGTGAAACCACATCACTGCTCAGGCTGAGAGGGAGGGACCACAAATATATAAATATATAAAATCACTATGTCTGATACCGTGCATTTAAATAACTCAATGAAACAGAAAGATAATGTCATCCAAAGGAAATTAGAATGCTCTAAGTGTGTGTGTGTGTGTGTGTGTGTGTGTGTGTGTGTGTGTGTGTGTGAGGCCGTGCTCTGCTGTTATCTGCTGGCCTCCTACTCCTCCACCACAATGGCTGCTGCTACCACATTCATCAACCTGACACCGCACACACACACACACACACTCACACTCACACTCACACTCACACTCACACACACACTTACACTCACACTCACACACACACTCACTCACACACACACTCACACACACTCACACACACACTCCCCTCCCCCACCCCCCATATGTCTGCAGCTCCATTTCTTCACCTTATTGCTCAGCGAGTGAATTGTTTGAATTGTTCCACCGACTCGTCTCCTTCTCTTTGTGACACATCATTTGTCGTTGTGATTAGAGCCAATAACGGTGCCTCTGGTGTGTGTGTGTGTGTGTGTGTGTGTGTCTCCAGCAGGAAATTGGCTGTCATTAACTGCTGGCTGCTCGTCTGTTTATGAGCTCTCTACCTCCTCCTCCTCCTGCACTTATCGAATTAGACGAGTTAAACTTTTGTCTAAAAAGGGATTTTTCTGCTGCACTAACTCCTCCAAAGCGAATCCTGCTGATTGGCTGGACGTCTTTATGCTGCTAGCGTGTACTTTAGAGCGTTTTATCACTTGGTCCATCCCTGAAAGGTGCAACATGTACGATTTCTACATAATTTTACTGAACACGATTCATAAAACTACACACTCAAAATACATCTCATATAGTGCAAAAAGCAGCAGTGCTGTAAAACAGGACAGGAGGATATTAGTGGCATACAGTGTGCAGACCCCTTAATGTTCACTTGTTTTTATTTTGCAGCCATTTGCTGAAATCATTTAGTTTCATTTTCCCTCATAATGTACACAGCGTCACATATTGATGAAAAAACAACTGTTGAAACTTTAGTTTATTCAGTGTTTAGTAGAAACAGCTTTGAGTCTTTTAGAAACGGAAGCACATGTTATTTAAGGGTCTGAATATTTCTGTCTCCACTGTAAATGCAGATCAAACATTTGTTTGATTTTCCTTTATTTATTAATTCATTTATTTTTATATGTATTCATTTATTCATCAACCCCCTTTTTGTGAAGAACCAAGACACAGTCATGAAGTGGAGAAAAATGTATAGGATGTTTTAAACTTTATGTGAACAGAGCTGCAGATGTAGAGCAAAAGAAAATATTCAACCTGGATCAGTGAGTTTCATTCTGCTGTGACAGCTGCTCTGCTGGAGGTGGCGAGGTGTGTGTGTGGGGGGTCGGTCATCACAGCCCCGCCCACAGCCCCGCCCACACCCGTCCTTCCTCTCCTCTCTGTCCCAGGTGATGTCACTACTGAACATAATGATGCTATCATTGCTGTAAGTCAGGTAGTGTGTGTGTGTGTGTGTGTGTGGTGCTGGTCGGAGGGGAGGTCGGGTAGAGGAGGGTCAGGAGATGGATGAGGACAGAAGAGACGAAGCAGGGAAGGAGGAAGGGGGCGGGGCCAACAGCGATGGGGGCGGGGAGTGGGAGGAGTCAGGAGACAATAAATACATGAAAAACACTCCTGATTGTCTGTACCCGTCTGTCTGTACCCGTCTGTCTGTACCCGTCTGTCTGCTGACTCCATGATTCATCAATTAAGACTCAGTTCTTTATTCTAATAATAATCCTATAATCACGTCTTCATAGACACAACATGACTCAGCAGTTATTTAGGCTGAAATTTGCTGAAAAGAATCAACAATTTATCAGATAACCAGATGAATACAGGCGAGTTCAGGTGAGTTCAGGAGAGTTCAGGTAAGTTCAGGAGAGTTCAGGTGTGTTTAGGTAAGTCCAGGTGAGTTTGGGTAAGTTCAGGTGAGTTCAGGCAAGTTCAGGTGTGTTCAGGTGAGTTCAGGTAAGTTCAGGTGAGTTCGGGTAAGTTCAGGTGAGTTCAAGTGAGTTTGGGTAAGTTCAGGTGAGTTCAAGTGAGTTCAGGTAAGTTCAGGTAAGTTCAGATGAGTCCAGGTGTGTTCAGGTGAGTTCAGGTACGTTCAGGTGAGTTCAGATGAACCGACATCAACCACTAACCAGTAGATAACTTAATCACAGTTCATCTATACTGGAAAGAAATCCAACAACAGATTCACTGACCAGCAAACATATATATAATGTTTATTTAACTTATCAACTTACAGTAAAATGCTGCTGGTTCTTCGGCTTTCAACTGTTTCATGTGGTCTTTGATGGTTTCAGATCCTTTCAGGAGCCTTGTGATCCAGCCTTGAAGTTCAGTGTCTTTGTAGAAACTAAATCCATATTGATATTAAATGTTTTTTGTGGTTTATTATCCATTTTTCTCTCAAAAACAGCACAAAATCTGCTCCTTTGTTTGTTCCTTGCACAGGCCATTTTGTATCACATGACACCTTTGGGCCAATCAGATGTACTGATGTGCAGGCCGCATCAGGAAGTGGATTCTGAGGGTCCAGAGTTGTGATGTCATTGTTAGAGTGTAGAGGCACAAAACATTCCTCATAAAAAAATTTTAACTCGTGGCTATGGCCACAGTTTTCACCGTCAAAAAGTTGGCACGACCCTCCCGATCGCTCCAATGTGAGTAAGAAAGCTGAGAGTTGTATGGTTTTGGTGCTATGAGCCTCCAAGCGCAGCTTCGCGCTCCTGCTCTTCCTATCTCTCCCATTATAAATTTTAGCTTATTCATCCTGCATTTGTTGTAAAACATTGAATTTCTAATCTGCTCCTGTGCCCACATTTTTCAAGCTATGGAAAGAAAAAATACATCAACACGACCAGGAGACCCTCACCTCTCACACAATATGCTCATTTTGTGATTATGAATTACAGTTTTTGAGTTATGAGCAGTTGTTCGGGCATGTGAAACAGTCGTTTATTCACACACACAACAGATTCTGTCGGTTGAAATCTTTAATGGTCTCCTCTACATCAAAGAGCTGCAGCTGTGTGAGTGAGTAACCATAGCAACGGCCCCAGCTCCTGCAACCTGACAGACTGAGAGCTGATTGGCTGTTGTTTTTTCCTCAATAACTTTGGATCTAAGAGTCCGACACATACCAAACTTGGCAGTAATGATCAGAAAGACATCAGCATCCCACCTGTGGTGCTGAACTTCTGTGTCTAGTTATTATTATTATTATGTGTATTGTGTATGACCTGTAGGTGTTTTCTAATGACAAACGAACCCATTGAACATCAGAAACTTTGGTTTAATATGATCAGCGAGAACATTCTCTCTTTATTGTGTCTTTTTGGAAAAAAAAAGGTCTTTTGTAACTCTCTTTTGTTAACATTTCATAATTCTGTACAGGATAAAAAGAAATAAGCACTGCTCAGGAACAGAGTTGAATCTCAAACTAGAAAAAACAAAATGAAAAAAATTCCAAAAAAGACCGGAGGTTTACAATACAAATTAGTAGTAAGACATTGTCTGAAGTGCAATGGCATAGCTCAGATGGGTTAAAGGTGAACCAAAAAAACTTCAAAATAAAAATACTTCTCTATTTTCCAACAAACAGTAAATTCTTTACAGAGTAGAGACTGTATTATCTGATGTATTTAAACCTGTAAAAACATATTTACAAATAGCCATTATCTTTAATATACTTTTTCTCATAATCACATATATGTCAGCACCAGTAAAAAAACAAACAAATAAAATAAAACAAAGAACATCAACAACAAGAGTTTTTGTTAAAACGTCGTCTACAGACTTGGTCCCGGTACATAAGGATATTTGGAGGAAGCTTGATTTTCTCTTCCTGAAGGAATCGGCAAACTTCAAGACGAAAGGTCACGAGCGTCTGTGACCTGAATTCTGACCCAGGTGAGATTCTCCAGCTTCAGCTCCACCTCCAGGTAAAGTTTTAGAAGTAGAAGCTGATCTGGACGCGGGTTTCGTTCTTGATAAAAAACCCGGAAAAAGCGATCACCCCCTTAGACTCCAGAGGAACCTCGACAAAGAACCAGAAGCACAGAACCTCATCGCCGGGTTCACGGAACAGAACAGGACTTTTAAAGGGTCGGACTCTACGACAGCAACAACCAGGAGAACCGATGTGTCGGGGAGGGAGACAGCGGAAAAAAGGCTTTTTTGGTTCGTTGATTCCATTTTCGTCCTTGAAGACGTTCGACGTCCACGTCGTCTGACCACGACCGTGTTAAAACCTGTTTGACACATATTCATGGGGTGGGGTGGGGTTGGGGGGGTCGGTGGAAGCTCTGATTGTTCTGATGCTAACTGCTGTTAGCGCTGCTGCCCGCTTTAACAGGAGTTTTCAGCATTTCTTGGACCCTGATTTTCTACCTAGGAGTGAGCTGAGAAACAAGTTGAACGAAGGCGGACTGAGTACGACCCCCCCCCCCCCCAACCCCCAACTGTGTTTGGCTTGGATCAGCAATATTTTTCACATGTCCATTTCAGTTTATCATACGTTTATTAAGCTCTGCCCAGAGTCTCATCAAAGAAGCCAGATCATGTTAAACTCTGAAGCTGAACCACAGGGAGATCTTTCACATCAGGTCTGCCCGATCCTGCTCCTGTAGAGCTACCATCCTCCATGATTAACCTCCTACTCCAACACACCTGATTCTAATCATCAACTCACAGTCAAGGAGCTGAATTTTTCCAAGGGCTGGTGAATAGTTGGAATCAGGTGTGTTGGAGCAGGAAGATTTCTAAAACATGTAGGATGGTAGATTGGCAGTAACCAGCAGTAACACACCTGCTTCTACTAATGAAGGTGCAGAGTAGTAGTAATTAGTAGAATCAGGTTACAGGTTACTACTGGTTGGAACCAAAACCTGCAGGACCAGGACTAACACCTCTGGTCTAAGAAACGTTTCATCCCTCTGGGGGCTGGAAACAAAGCGCCTGTGAAAGTCCTGTAGAACACAGGAGAAGCAACAAAAAGCCTGTTAACCAGGACCAGGTAAGACCAGAGGTCAAACACCCGGGTCCGACTAGAACTGAAGAAGAGAAACGTCCATTCAGCTCTGATTCAATTTGGGAGACAGAACTTTGACCTGAATCGATGAGAAAACTTATAATTTCATAGATAACTTTTGTACTTTTGAATGGTGAAAATGTAATAAATTTTCGAATGGTCCAATAACATAATAATAAAAGTGCTGAAGTGAAAACAATCAGTTTTGGTTATTAGTTACTGGAAAAAAGTTTTTACTTTATCAGTTCAGGAATTTTCAGCAATATTGGCCAATTACATTTAGCAGAGGGCACATTTGTAGCGTTATTGGCTGTTATTACATCATTGATTATTGGTATTACAGCCTCAGTTTGGAGGAAACGTTGCACATGAAAACAGACTAAACCTGACAAGTCGGCCGTGATGCTCAGTCAGAACTGGACAAAACCTACAAATGTTCAGATTTCTCTGCTTCCAGCAGACCAACGGGTCAGGCTGAGAAACGCAGAATCTACCGCTGACACCAGGAATCAGAGTCTCTGAAGCGAATTTGAAGGCTGAGCGCCGGTTTGTTTCCCTAGCGAAGCGCCAGGGGACCAGGGGAACCCAGGACGGGATGGAGGAGGCGGGACGGAGAACGTCTTTCAAAGGACAACACCAACCGAACATTTCCTCTCGCTCTTTCCGTTAAAAGCGACAAAGACACAACCAGCATCGTCGTTGGAGATAAAACACAGCAACAAACAGAACACGACGTGGGCGGGCTTTCAACGGGTTTTTCCGTAAAAACAAGAAGAAGAAGAAGAAAGAGAAGAAGAAGAAGTCACTTGTGGTGCTTGAATACATTCAGTGCCCAGCGATCGTTTATCTGTGTCTGATGTTCAGGATGTGGCGCGTTGACGTTATTTTAGCTTCGTTAGCTGCCTCTGACGCTCCCGTTGGTTTGTGTGTTAGCATGTTAGCGCGTTAGCTGCCTCGTCTTTTTCTGTTGTTTTACTCACTCTGTTCTCCTCCAACGAACAAACGGCCACTCACAATAAACCAAACGCCCTGAAACACAACCAGGCAGAAGTAGTGGAGAGAAGAGCAAGATCAGCGCAGGAGGAAGGACCGGTGTGTTTGGAGGGGTGGAGGGTCAGATGTGCAGGAAACAGGAGCGTTGGTTTGTATTTTCGTCTTCGTTCAGCGGGCGGCAACAAACACACAAACACATATACACAAACACAAAAAATGGCGTCAGGAGGACGAGTCGTCCTCCCCCTTCATCAGCCAATCAGAAGCTGTCGGAACACGAGGAAAATTCATTCTACGCCAAAAAACAGGGAAACGGATGGAGACAGAAACCTCTTAATCTCTATATTGGTTTTTCATTAATAAGCACGAGACATAATGATCTTTGTCCACGTCACACACACACACACACACACACACACACACACACACACACACGTCCTCACGTTGTGAGGACCTTGACCTCTGATTGCTTTGTAGCTGGATTGGTGCAAAAAACAAATCTGTCACTAGGTGGCAGTGTAGATTCAGAATTTCACTTCGAATGTCAGAAAAGTAAAAACTTTACTGTCACAGATCTGTGTAGGTCTCCACCAAGGTCCTCACACGTTGATGAAGACAAGCACACACACACACACACACATACACACACACACACACACACACACACACACACACACACACACCCTCGCTCATGTTGACAGAGTAAAATCGTGCCGCTTTGTCTACTTTTCTTCTTTGACTTTCTCTGTTCTTTTTTTCCTGTCGGTCCATCCAGTAAAAATTTGTGTCTCCAGTTTCGCCGTCAGCTATTGGCTCTGGAAAAACTCCTCCATCCACCCGTCGCTCGAGTCCAGCTCCGCCCCCGAGCCGTCGCCCAGCCCAAAGGCCCCGCCCCCCGAGGGCCCGCCCCCAAATCCGTAGGACGA
Source organism: Eupleurogrammus muticus (assembly GCA_036785175.1). Lineage (NCBI taxonomy): Eukaryota > Metazoa > Chordata > Actinopteri > Scombriformes > Trichiuridae > Eupleurogrammus > Eupleurogrammus muticus. The sequence goes on from JAYKQN010000003.1 coordinate 32,581,095, forward strand.
CATGTCCTGATTGGCTGTCCTCTGGTAGCCCTGTGGCTGCCCCCCCACGCCCGTCGGTCCGTAAGCCCCGCCCCCTCCGCCCCCCCCGCCGATTGCCGGCCCCCCCGGTCCCGGGCCGAACCCCCCCATCGCACCCAAACCCTGGCCCATCACGCCCTGGTTCATCCCCTGGTTCATGACCATGGGGCGGGGGTGGCTGGTCCTGGGCTGCCCCCCCATGTGCGGCCCCATCATGGGGCCCCCCATGCCTGCCGCCGGGTTCCCCACCCTGGGGTCCATCCCCTGCCCCAGCCCCTGGCCCTGAAAGTGTTGCTTGGGGATCCTGGGGGGCGGGCCCGGCTGCATCCCGTAGCCCTGGGCGGAGCCGAACCCCACCATGTCCCCGCCCCCTCCGCCTGTAGTCCTTCCGACTCCGCCCCCCATGGCCTGCAGGTTCTGTCCTTGCTGCTGTGGCCAGCCGCCGCCCCCCCCGGCCCCTGCTCCCAGCATGCTTTGCAGTCTTTGCGCCTGGGCTTTGGCGTTGGGGGGACCTTTGAGGGGCTGCTGGCCCATGGAGTTCATCAACATCCCCTGCCCCCCGTACCCGCCGGACCCGCCAGCTCCGGGGCCTCCGGGCAGACCCCCGACCCCCGGCCCCCCGCCCGCCTGGCGGGGCGGACCCGTGGCCGGGTTGTGCTGCGGTGGAAGACCCATGGGGGCTGGGACACTTTGGCTCTGGTGCTGCTGCTGGTGGATCATCTGGCTCATGGAAGGGCTGAGTCCGTACAGGGACCCCTGACCCGGGCCCTGGGTCCCGTAGGGGAGGCCCATGTCGGTCTGAGGTCCGACAGACCCCCCCTGGCCCTGGACCGGACCCATCTGGACCATCTGCTGCTGGCTCTGCTGCTGCTGGAGGAGCCGGGCGGCCCGGATGTTCTGGAGGGTCTGGGTCCTGGATGCCAGATCCTGAGGGGTACCTGCGGGACCAGAACCAGAACCACGGTAGTCAGGACCAGACATGGAGATTTTTTTTTTGTGACCTATGTTTTATTATAATTTAGAATAGTTAATACAGTAATAATATATATTTCATTGATTTTATATTTATTTATTTATTCTTTTTTGTGTGGAAAATTAATTTTAATTTTTAGAAGTAGAATTAAAGGTTTCTATTCATTATAATTACAGTAATATTCTATTATTCACTGATAAACCGGTGGTTCTATGGTAAAAAAAATCCAGATGTGGAGAATTTTAGTAAAAATAAATAAACCTGCAAAGCTCTGAAAACATGGAAATTAGCCTCAGAGCTGCCTGAATAAAAAGAGTCCACGGTGCTGTCAGATTAAATATATAAATATATATTAAATATATCTTATATATATAGATAAATATATTTGATGGATGATTCACGTCTTTTTCCACTAAACTCTGTTATAGAGAAAAGAAGAAACACCCTAAAATAATCTGGAGTTAGAAAAATTAATTTTAATTTAAAATTCATTGATGGAGCAAAATAAACAGAAAATAGTTTCTGGAGGGGACATAAAAAATAAATACTCCCACAATAATGTCAATCAATCACTCAACCAATCAAATCAATCAATCTGCTTCTATCTTCTTCTCCTTTGCAGTTTGCAGGTTTTAATGTTTTAAACTATAATATTAAGGCCACAGCAGCAGTGTTCAATATTAATTTATATTTATACAGATAGATTTAATGAGATAATGAATGAATGAGGGAAAACTGGTGAAATCTTGTTATTGATCATCAGGTCTGATCTGAACCACCAGATGTTTAACACAAGTTATGTGATACATGACAACTGGCTTCTACATGTTAGTTTCATTGGTTTCTACCACATAGCAGATTAGCTGTTAGCCACTAGCCCTGCTAAACCACTTTATGGAATATGTGTGTGTGTGTGTGTGTGTATGTGGGGGGGTCAGAATTTACAACTGTTAAACACATCGTAGCAGCGCTGGTGTTGAACGTTTAATCAACATTTCTGTAACTTCCAGAAATATTTTAGATTATGTTACTGTATTCTACACGACCATAAGGCACCTAACTATATATACTATAAACACAGGTTTATTTACACACACAGATATATACACACACAGATATATACACACACAGATATATACACAAATAGAGCGGGGTAATGTCATCAAACAAACCATCAAAGTCCTCATCCTCTGTTTCTGATTCCAACAGCAGCTAAATCTCCATCAAACATGCCAGCTTCACTTTCTTCACCATCAGAGTCACTTTTCTCTAAATGATGCGTTATAATCCGCTGGAAGTTGCTGCGCTACCGTAGTCCTGGTCTGGATGGAGAAATGGCACCAAGACGGAAATGTTCAGTTTTCATTTCTTCTGCTGCTTTACTGCTTTTAGTGAATGGTGACCATAGGAACGCTTCTCCCACTCGTTCTTTGCTCTGTGATCCACTGATCCAGTCTCTGCTCTGTGATCCACTGATCCAGTCTCTGCTCTGTGATCCACTGATCCAGTCTCTGCTCTGTGATCCAGTCTCTGCTCTGTGATCCACTGATCCAGTCTTTGCTCTGTGATCCACTGATCCAGTCTCTGCTCTGTGATCCACTGATCCAGTCTCTGCTCTGTGATCCACTGATCCAGTCTTTGCTCTGTGATCCACTGATCCAGTCTCTGCTCTGTGATCCACTGATCCAGTCTTTGCTCTGTGATCCACTGATCCAGTCTCTGCTCTGTGATCCACTGATCCAGTCTCTGCTCTGTGATCCACGGATCCAGTCTCTGCTCTGTGATCCACTGATCCAGTCTTTGCTCTGTGATCCACTGATCCAGTCTCTGCTCTGTGATCCACTGATCCAGTCTCTGCTCTGTGATCCACTGATCCAGTCTCTGCTCTGTGATCCACTGATCCAGTCTTTGCTCTGTGATCCACTGATCCAGTCTCTGCTCTGTGATCCACTGATCCAGTCTTTCCTCCAACTCGTACCACCTGTCTTATGTCTTAAACTCAGCTGTGTAGCTGATTTCCTTCAGTTTAAACTGTGCTTTATCAGCGTGTCTCTTTACCATTTTCAGGTAGTTAAAACAACGATGTTCTGCATAACGCACATCCCCGTTATTTTATCTACAATCCATGCCCACACTTCCCCTACATACAGACATAGGGCGCACCAACATTTTGAAGAAAATAAAAGACTTTAATGTGGCCTTATAGTCGTGATTATACGGTATTTTATAAGTTTATAACAAGTTTTTGTTGGGGTGTATAAGGAGGGGGGCGTGTCCTCCTGATGCTCCTCCCCCATATTGTCTCCACCTATCAGACCATCTGGCTGTTCCTCCTGCTGCAAGCCCCCCCCAGGACAGACAAGTTGCCATGGTAACAGGCAGAGCAGAAAAAAGGAGAATTCTTTCCCTTTTTTTGGGAGTGAGTGAATAGAGGCTGAAAATGTGTGTGTGTGTGTGTGTGTGTGTGTGTGTGTATACAGTGTGTGTGTGTGTGTGTGTGTGTGTGTGTGTACAGTGTGTGTGTGTGTGTGTGTGTACAGTGTGTGTGTGTGTGTGTGAGACGTCTCACCTTGGTACTGGTTAACCTGGGGGTAGGGATTCCTCTGAACCTGACCCATCTGCCTGGGGAGATGCTGCTGCTGCTGGAGCTACACACACACACACACACACACACACACACACACACACACACACACACACACTTGTTATTATTGTATATTTGGTTTTGTTACAGACATGAAATGACAGTGTGTGTGTGTGTGTGTGTGTGTGTGTGTGTGTGTGTGTGTGTGTGTGTGTTACACCACCTGCTCCTGCAGCAGCTGCTGCTGCCTCTGCTCCCTGAGCAGCTGCTGCTTCTGCTCCATCAGCTGCATCTGGACTCGTTTCTCCTGCTCCATCGCCATCATCTGCTT
>JAYKQN010000003.1:32592500-32600000 GCA_036785175.1 Eupleurogrammus muticus
AAACACACGACTTTAAGAGCATTAAGGGACTAAAACACACGACTTTAACAGCGTTTAGGGACTAAAACACACGACTTTAAGAGCATTAAGGGACTAAAACACACGACTTTAACAGCGTTTAGGGACTAAAACACACGACTTTAACAGTGTTTTGGGACTAAATCACACAACCTTAACAGCGTTTAGGGACTAAATCACACGACTTTAACAGCGTTTAGGGACTAAATCACACGACTTTAACAGCGTTTTGGGACTAAATCACACGACTTTATTTGGGTTTAGGGACTAAATCACACGACTAACAGCGTTTAGGGACTAAATCACACGACTTTAACAGCATTTAGGGACTAAATCACACGACTTTAACAGCGTTTAGGGACTAAATCACACGACTTTAACAGCATTTAGGGACTAAATCACACGACTTTAACAGCATTTAGGGACTAAATCACACGACTTTAACAGCATTTAGGGACTAAAACACACGACTAACAGCGTTTAGGGACTAAAACACACGACTAACAGCGTTTAGGGACTAAATCACACGACTTTAACAGCATTTAGGGACTAAAACACACGACTAACAGCGTTTTGGGACTAAATCACACGACTTTATTTGGGTTTAGGGACTAAATCACACGACTTTAAGAGCATTAAGGGACTAAAACACACGACTTTAAGAGCATTAAGGGACTAAAACACACGACTTTAACAGCGTTTAGGGACTAAAACACACGACTTTAAGAGCATTAAGGGACTAAAACACACGACTTTAACAGCGTTTAGGGACTAAAACACACGACTTTAACAGCGTTTAGGGACTAAATCACACGACTTTAACAGCGTTTAGGGACTAAATCACACGACTTTAACAGCGTTTAGGGACTAAAACACACGACTTTAACAGCGTTTAGGGACTAAATCACACGACTTTAACAGCGTTTAGGGACTAAAACACACGACTTTAACAGCGTTTAGGGACTAAATCACACGACTTTAACAGCGTTTTGGGACTAAATCACACGACTTTATTTGGGTTTAGGGACTAAATCACACGACTTTAATAGAGTTTAGGGACTAAATCACACGACTTTAACAGCGTTTAGGGACTAAATCACACGACTTTAACAGCGTTTAGGGACTAAATCACACGACTTTAACAGCGTTTAGGGACTAAAACACGACTAACAGCGTTTAGGGACTAAAACACACGACTAACAGCGTTTTGGGACTAAATCACACGACTTTATTTGGGTTTAGGGACTAAATCACACGACTTTAATAGCGTTTAGGGACTAAATCACACGACTTTAAGAGCATTAAGGGACTAAAACACACGACTTTAACAGCGTTTAGGGACTAAAACACACGACTTTAAGAGCATTAAGGGACTAAAACACACGACTTTAACAGCGTTTAGGGACTAAAACACACGACTTTAACAGTGTTTTGGGACTAAATCACATGACTTTGACAGCATTAAGGGACTAAATCACACGACTTTAACAGCGTTTAGGGACTAAAACACACGACTTTAACAGTGTTTTGGGACTAAATCACACGACCTTAACAGCGTTTAGGGACTAAAACACACGACTTTAAGAGCATTAAGGGACTAAAACACACGACTTTAACAGCGTTTAGGGACTAAAACACACGACTTTAAGAGCATTAAGGGACTAAAACACACGACTTTAACAGCGTTTAGGGACTAAAACACACGACTTTAACAGTGTTTTGGGACTAAATCACACAACCTTAACAGCGTTTAGGGACTAAATCACACGACTTTAACAGCGTTTAGGGACTAAATCACACGACTTTAACAGCGTTTTGGGACTAAATCACACGACTTTATTTGGGTTTAGGGACTAAATCACACGACTAACAGCGTTTAGGGACTAAATCACACGACTTTAACAGCATTTAGGGACTAAATCACACGACTTTAACAGCGTTTAGGGACTAAATCACACGACTTTAACAGCATTTAGGGACTAAATCACACGACTTTAACAGCATTTAGGGACTAAATCACACGACTTTAACAGCATTTAGGGACTAAAACACACGACTAACAGCGTTTAGGGACTAAAACACACGACTAACAGCGTTTAGGGACTAAATCACACGACTTTAACAGCATTTAGGGACTAAAACACACGACTAACAGCGTTTTGGGACTAAATCACACGACTTTATTTGGGTTTAGGGACTAAATCACACGACTTTAAGAGCATTAAGGGACTAAAACACACGACTTTAACAGCGTTTAGGGACTAAATCACACGACTTTAAGAGCATTAAGGGACTAAAACACACGACTTTAACAGCGTTTAGGGACTAAAACACACGACTTTAAGAGCATTAAGGGACTAAAACACACGACTTTAACAGCGTTTAGGGACTAAAACACACGACTTTAACAGCGTTTAGGGACTAAAACACACGACTTTAACAGTGTTTTGGGACTAAATCACATGACTTTGACAGCATTAAGGGACTAAATCACACGACTTTAACAGCGTTTAGGGACTAAAACACACGACTTTAACAGTGTTTTGGGACTAAATCACACGACCTTAACAGCGTTTAGGGACTAAAACACACGACTTTAAGAGCATTAAGGGACTAAAACACACGACTTTAACAGCGTTTAGGGACTAAAACACACGACTTTAAGAGCATTAAGGGACTAAAACACACGACTTTAACAGCGTTTAGGGACTAAAACACACGACTTTAACAGTGTTTTGGGACTAAATCACACAACCTTAACAGCGTTTAGGGACTAAATCACACGACTTTAACAGCGTTTAGGGACTAAATCACACGACTTTAACAGCGTTTTGGGACTAAATCACACGACTTTATTTGGGTTTAGGGACTAAATCACACGACTAACAGCGTTTAGGGACTAAATCACACGACTTTAACAGCATTTAGGGACTAAATCACATGACTTTAACAGCGTTTAGGGACTAAATCACACGACTTTAACAGCATTTAGGGACTAAATCACACGACTTTAACAGCATTTAGGGACTAAATCACACGACTTTAACAGCATTTAGGGACTAAAACACACGACTAACAGCGTTTAGGGACTAAAACACACGACTAACAGCGTTTAGGGACTAAATCACACGACTTTAACAGCATTTAGGGACTAAAACACACGACTAACAGCGTTTAGGGACTAAAACACACGACTAACAGCGTTTAGGGACTAAATCACACGACTTTAACAGTGTTTAGGGACTAAATCACACGACTTTAACAGCGTTTAGGGACTAAATCACACGACTTTAACAGCATTTAGGGACTAAATCACACGACTTTAACAGCATTTAGGGACTAAAACACACGACTAACAGCGTTTAGGGACTAAAACACACGACTAACAGCGTTTAGGGACTAAATCACACGACTTTAACAGCGTTTAGGGACTAAATCACACGACTTTAACAGCATTTAGGGACTAAATCACACGACTTTAACAGCATTTAGGGACTAAATCACACGACTTTTAACAGCGTTTAGGGACTAAATCACACGACTTTAACAGCGTTTAGGGACTAAAACACACGACTTTAACAGCGTTTAGGGACTAAAACACACAACTTTAACAGCGTTTTGGGACTAAATCACATAACTTTATTTGGGTTTAGGGACTAAAACACACAACTTTAACAGCGTTTTGGGACTAAATCACACAACTTTATTTGGGTTTAGGGACTAAATCACACGACTTTAACAGCGTTTTGGGACTAAATCACACAACTTTATTTGGGTTTTGGGACTAAATCACACAACTTTAACAGCGTTTAGGGACTAAAACACGACTTTAACAGCGTTTTGGGACTAAATCACACGATTTTATTTGGGTTTAGGGACTAAATCACACGACTTTAATAGCGTTTAGGGACTAAAACACGACTTTAACAGCGTTTTGGGACTAAATCACACGACTTTATTTGGGTTTTGGGACTAAATCACACGACTTTATTTGGGTTTAGGGACTAAATCACACGACTTTAATAGCGTTTAGGGACTAAAACACACGACTTTAACAGCGTTTTGGGACTGAATCACACGACTTTATTTGGGTTTAGGGACTAAATCACACGACTTTAATAGCGTTTAGGGACTAAAACACACGACTTTAACAGCGTTTTGGGACTAAATCACACAACTTTATTTGGGTTTTGGGACTAAATCACACGACTTTATTTGGGTTTAGGGACTAAATCACACGACTTTAATAGCGTTTAGGGACTAAAACACACGACTTTAACAGCGTTTTGGGACTAAATCACACAACTTTATTTGGGTTTTGGGACTAAATCACACGACTTTATTTGGGTTTAGGGACTAAATCACACGACTTTAACAGCGTTTAGGGACTAAAACACACGACTTTAACAGTGTTGTGGGACTAAATCACACGACTTTAATAGCGTTTAGGGACTAAAACACACGACTTTGACAGCATTAAGGGACTAAATCACACGACTTTAACAGCGTTTAGGAACTAAAACATACGACTTTAACAGCATTAAGGGACTAAATCACACGACCTTAACAGCGTTTAGGGACTAAAACACACGACTTTAAGAGCATTAAGGGACTAAAACACACGACTTTAACAGCGTTTAGGGACTAAAACACACGACTTTAAGAGCATTAAGGGACTAAAACACACGACTTTAACAGCGTTTAGGGACTAAAACACACGACTTTAAGAGCATTAAGGGACTAAAACACACGACTTTAACAGCATTTAGGGACTAAAACACACGACTTTAACAGCGTTTAGGGACTAAAACACACGACTTTAACAGCGTTTAGGGACTAAAACACACGACTTTAACAGTGTTTTGGGACTAAATCACATGACTTTGACAGCATTAAGGGACTAAATCACACGACTTTAACAGCGTTTAGGGACTAAAACACACGACTTTAAGAGCATTAAGGGACTAAAACACACGACTTTAACAGCATTTAGGGACTAAAACACACGACTTTAACAGCGTTTAGGGACTAAAACACACGACTTTAATAGCGTTTAGGGACTAAAACACACGACTTTAACAGTGTTTTGGGACTAAATCACACGACCTTAACAGCGTTTAGGGACTAAAACACACGACTTTAAGAGCATTAAGGGACTAAAACACACGACTTTAACAGCGTTTAGGGACTAAAACACACAACTTTAAGAGCATTAAGGGACTAAAACACACGACTTTAACAGCGTTTAGGGACTAAAACACACGACTTTAACAGTGTTTTGGGACTAAATCACACAACCTTAACAGCATTTAGGGACTAAAACACACGACTTTAACAGCGTTTTGGGACTAAAACACACGACTTTAGAAGCATTAAGGGACTAAATCACACGACTTTATTTGGGTTTAGGGACTAAATCACACGACTTTAATAGCGTTTTGGGACTAAATCACACGACTTTATTTGGGTTTACGGACTAAATCACACGACTTTAATAGCGTTTTGGGACTAAAACAGAGGACTTTAACAGCGTTTAGGGACTAAATCACACGACTTTAACAGCATTTAGGGACTAAAACACAGGACTTTAACAGCGTTTAGGGACTAAAACACACGACTTTAACAGTGTTTTGGGACTAAATCACACAACCTTAACAGCGTTTAGGGACTAAATCACACGACTTTAACAGTGTTTAGGGACTAAAACACACGACTTTAACAGCGTTTTGGGACTAAAACACACGACTTTAACAGCGTTTTGGGACTAAATCACACGACTTTATTTGGGTTAAGGGACTAAATCACACGACTTTAACAGCGTTTTGGGACTAAATCACACGACTTTATTTGGGTTTAGGGACTAAATCACACGACTTTAATAGCGTTTTGGGACTAAAACAGAGGACTTTAACAGCGTTTAGGGACTAAATCACACGACCTTAACAGCGTTTAGGGACTAAAACAGATGACTTTAACAGTGTTTCAGGACTAAAACACACGACTTTAACAGTGTTTTGGGACTAAATCACATGACTTTAATATCGTTTAGGGACTAAAGCACACGACTTTCAACAGCATTAAGGGACTAAATCACACGACTTTAACAGCGTTTCGGGACTAAAACACACGACTTGAACAGTGTTTAGGGACTAAATCACACAACTTTAACAGCGTTTTGTACCTAAAACATACGACTTTAACAGTGTTTCTGGACTAAAACACACGACTAATATAGGACTAGGAGTAGTAGGAGAAGCAGGAGAAGGAGTAGAAAGAGGAGGAGCAGGATCACTGACACTTAGAAAAGGTTGTGGTTGAATCACCTGATTTCTAGAGAAAGAAAGAAATATTTCCAGGTTAGACTGTAAACTCCTGACACGTGTGTGTATGTGTGTGTGTGTGTGTGTGTGTGTGTGTGAGCCTCTGCTCAGAGCTCATTTGCAGTACCTGCAGCGTTATTCCGGCGGTGAGTTTTGCCACGTGCCAGGAACGTGGCGCTCAACAAAGCATTAGTTACCTGATCTCACACACACACACACACACACACACACACACACACACACACACACACTTTTCAGCTAATGGTTACTGGTTGATCCAAGCATGAGCAAAGGGGCAAAATGAAAGAGAGGGGTTAAGTCTCTGAGTATGGAGGGATTTAGACCTCAAACAGTAGGAGGAAAAGAGGAGGTGGGGGGAGGTGGGGGGTAAAATCCAGTGATGAGTCAGTGAGTGTTGTGTTTAACTGCAGCTGATGGTGTTAGTGGAGGAGCAGGAGGAAGAGGAGGAAGAAGAGGAGGAGGAGCTCATTTCTCCTCCTCCTTCCTCCAGAGACCAGATATCACATATCACCTCCACTATTGTGTGTGTGTTGGAGATATGCAGCGGTAGCTAAAGGTGGTTAACAACAGCTAACGGTGGCTACAACAGCTAGCGGTGGTTAACAACAGCTAGCGGTGGTTAACAACAGCTAGCGGTGGCTACAACAGCTAACGGTGGTTAACAACAGCTAGCGGCTAACAACAGCTAACAGTGTTGTTAACAGCTAAGGAACCTTCACCAGTTTCTACTGGTGAGTGATAAAGACTTAATATAATGTTTTATAGGAATTTAGGGTCAGGATCTTCATCATCAAACATGAGTCATCACTTCATTTTAGATTCACCACATCTCAGGTTTCAGGGGAGGAGGAAACTGAGGCTCTAAATTTAGCTTGATACAATATTCCACGATAATAGTGTTTCCTCCTGCTGCTGTAGGAGGAGCAGGAGGAGCAAGAGGAGGAAGAGGAAGAAGAGGAAGAGGAGGAGGAAGAAGAGGAAGAGTAGGAGGAAGAGGAGGAGGAGGAGAAAGATCAGTCTCTGGTGAATCTGAAGTTTCATCATTTGATTCCTGTTTGTCCTCATGGATCCTGACCTTCATCAGGAGGAAAAAAAGAAGGTGACAGGAATGAAAACACACACACACACACACACACACACA
>JAYKQN010000003.1:32602500-32620000 GCA_036785175.1 Eupleurogrammus muticus
ACACAGCCTGACACCACATGTTGACTAACTCTCACCAACACATCAACATAGAGACCAGGAATAAGGACAGAACACACCTGTGTGTGTGTGTGTGTTTAGTCTGTTACATTATGTGGATCCACCTTAGTTTTCTAACTACTTCAACTGTTCTGATACTGAATCAATCTGTTGATTATTAAAGTGATTGATCCATTAGTTGTCTGGTTCATTAATGGTTGAATTGAAGCTAAAATGTCTTTTTCTGTCCACAACCCAAAGATCATCAGTTTACTATTATAGAAGAATAAAGAAACCAGGAAATAATCAGAGAACAGAAGCTGAAACAGAGAATCTGGACATTTATCAGTAAAATGACTCTAATTAATAGATTATCAGAACAGTTGTTAATTAATGAATTAATAGCTGAACAACAGAATATTAACTTTTCCATTTGTACTGAAGTTTCTTTTCAACATATTTAATTTAACACAAAGAATCACATTCCTGCATTATGACAACTTGTCCACTGACACGGAAATGTTCTCGCTTATCGAGGATCATGTGACCCGGACTCAGTCATGTGACCCGGACTCAGTCATGTGACCCGGTCTCAGAAAGCAGCAGTTTATCTCTGGAAAAAGGATCTATTGAGAGTAAAATCACAGAACGTATTTACCTTTATTTATTAACATGTTGCTGTAGCCCTGTAGCAACACACACACACACACACACACACACACACACACACACAATCCTAATTGTTGTTTTTCTACCCGAACGTGATCATGTCTCATCACATTCAGCCTGTTTTACAAACATCACTTTAATTATCATCATCACAGCTAAACAGTGGCAGCCACACACACACACACACACACACACACACACACACACACACACACACACACACACACACACACACACACACACACACACTCTACTGGTCTGAAACCTTCACAGATGTGAGGCAACAGGCCGTTGCTGCTGTGATAAAAAGCTTCAGGAGAAACAAGAGATCAACACCAGTCAATAACGTCTCAGCAGCGTCGTCTAAAAAACACTTTACAACCAATTAAATACTTAACCTCAGGTATGTTCATCTAAATTATCTGCAATGCAAATTCAAAGGTCAATTATTGTCCATAAATGCTGTAAATCACTGAGGAGCATTAACAACATGAAGAATATTTTCTGTAAATGTTTAAAAAGGAGATTATAAAGGAGCCAATTAAATAATCCCACAAACAGCTCTAATTATATTAAACTATTTTATTATTGATTGATGATGTGGATATTGATGATATATATTGATGCTGTAACAGGAACAGATAAAATACTTTATTTAGTGTTTTCTATGTGATTTATCAATAAAAGTGAACATCTCGTCTATTATGTGTCTAAGAATGGGGGAAAAGGGAAAGACAAATAGACTTCTTTTCTTTATTTAAAATGATCAGCTGGTTAACATCTTCAGAACATAACGCATTGTGTGTGTGTGTGTGTGTGTGTGTGTGTGTGTTGCAGGAGTAAAATCATGAACATGTGTGTGATGTGGAGTAAAAGTAAAAGCTGCTGATCCTCATGTCATCGTGTTCCCACACGGAGCTGAACGCCCAGCACCTGACCTTGGAAACACAAACATGGACAGGTACTGTTTACTGTACACACACACACACACACACACACACACAGACACACACACACACACACACAGACACACACACACACACACACACAGTTGATGGTGCAGGTGAAGCTTCACAAGCAGTTTGAAGTTTGTGTAACAGACCTGCAAACGTGTGTGTATGCGTGTGTGTGTGTGTGTGTGTGTGTGTGTGTGTGTGCGTGTGTGTAGGGTAAGCAGAAAATCTGCTTCTGCTGCAGAAAGTACAATAAGGGAGGAGGGGAATGAAAGTGTGTTTATTCACATTAAATGAATGTGTAAAACACAGTAACGTTGCTGTAGATTATTATTGCAGTATATTGATGTGTATTTTACAATAAATCACCAAGTACTACTGTAGAAAACCACAGTAGCCAGAGTTACTTTATTATATTACAGATAATCACCTGATAACAGTAAATACCACTGAAATTACAGTATTCATGTTTTTATTCTATAGTGAAGATACACATCCCAAACAGCGTTTGTCAAACCTGAAGAATCAACCTAAAGTGTAACATGTAACATGCATGTAACAATTACACAGGTATGTAACAAGCATGTAACATGTATGTAACATGTAAGTATGTATTACATATGTAACATGTCTGTAACACATGCAACACACATGCAACTTACGTATGCAACATGTATGTAACATGTATGCAACATGTATGCAACACGTATGTAACATATATGCAACATGTATGCAACACGTATGTAACATGTATGCAACACGTATGTAACACGCATGTAACACGCATGTAACACGTATGTAACATGTATGTAACATGTATGTAACATGTATGTAACATGTATGCAACACGTATGCAACACGTATGTAACACATATGCAACACGTATGTAACACATATGCAACATTTATGCAACATGTATGTAACACGTATGCAACATGTATGCAACATGTATGCAACGTGGGACGGGTCTGCTTTGATCCAGTCACATGATCACAGAAAGTTATTTGTCTATTATATATAAATAAAACAATACTGACAAACAACACACACACAGAATCTTCAGGTTCAACATGATGCAACATTTATGCTGGAAATTTGTTTCTTTTTCTGCATTTCTGCTGCTTCATACGATGATGTGGTGAAAATATTCTTTACATGAAATCATTTCCTGTGTGCGTGTGCGTGTGTGCTCTCTTCCATCCAATCTCTCTTCCTGTGTCTTATCATGGTGCATGAAACAATAGGACCCTGATAGGTGTCCTGGGCTGTGCCTGATAACACACACACACACACACACACACACACACACACACACACACACACACACACACACACACACACACACAGGAAATTATTTAATGTAAAGAATATTTTCACCAAGCCAACACTGTTAAAAAGAATAAAAACCTAAATTGATCAAGTATATTCAGTTAAGTTACTTCACAGATGCACATTTTAGTATTTTTAATTATTTTTTAATTAATAAATCTAATGTGCAACTATATTTGAACTTTACTCATTTTTTATATTAATTTATTCATCATGAAGGGTTTTAATGCACAACTGGAGGAACTTATGTAAATGTGTTAATTTGGACATTTTATAATTAAAAATGAGTCAATGACTCCATTAATAGATTATCAGGATAGATGTTGACAGATGTCTCAGCAGGGTATTTGTGACATCATAACTACACAGAATGAAGAGCAGAGCAGCATCATCACACGTTTATTATCACCAGCATCTCCTGCTAAACAGAAACCACCACGGCACACACACATAGTTTATCGTGTGTGTGTGTGTGTGTGTGTGTGAGAGGCAGCCACAGTGCTGGTGGGAGGGGGGAGGGGGATACAGACACAGAAGAGGAAAGAGATGGAGAGGGAGCTTTGCGCAGCCATCAATCAACTTCTCTGGGTTAAGGTTTATTTGGCTTCATTTTTCTCTGAAATACACAGCTCAACAGAGAGGGAGGAGGAAGAGGAGGGAGGAGGAAGAGGAGGGAGGAGGAAGAGGAGGGAGGAGGAAGAGGAGGGAGGAGGAAGAGGAGGGAGGAGGAGGAGGAGGGAGGAGGAAGAGGAGGGAGGAGGAAGAGGAGGGAGGAGGAGGAGGAGGGAGGAGGAAGAGGAGGGAGGAGGAAGAGGAGGGAGGAGGAAGAGGAGGGAGGAGGAGGAGGAGGGAGGAGGAAGAGGAGGGAGGAGGAGGAGGAGGGAGGAGGAGGAGGAGGGAGGAGGAGGAGGAGGGAGGAGGAGGGAGGAGGAATAAAACAGGAAGGTAAAACTAGCAGTGAGAGAGAACGAGGGAGGAGCTTTAAAACAACCTGGACAAACAGGATCAGTGGAGTGTTAACGTGATTGATACAAGGTGTGTGTGTGTGTGTGTGTGTGTGTGTGAGCTCTACTAAGGGACCACAGCTGCTGCTGTTGAACAAAACTAGTTAGACAAACCAGATGTAGGTTACTGAACCTATAAATTATAGTCTATAATCTATAATCTATATATAGTCTATATAGTGTATAATATATACAGTATATAGTCTATATAGTATATACTCATTACTATACCATCTATAGTATATAATCTGTGGTCTATAGTCTCTAGTTTATAGTCTGTAATCTATAGTCTATAATCTGTAGCAGGGCTGATCCTGATCCTGTAGAGCTACTATCCTACGTTTTAGGAATCTCCGTACCCCAACACGTCAGATTCCCATCATTCACCAGCCCGTGGCTTCAGATACTTGATAGTGAGTTGATCAGTGAGTGAATCTGGTGTGGATAGATCAGCCAATCACAGCACAGGAGGCTGGAAAAGCAGATGTTGCTGCAGCTCCCTGTGTGATGTGATTTCACAAATAATGATCAAAGACAGGAAACGATGGAGGTTATGTGGGTAGAAAAACTGACTACCATTGACTCCTACTGACTCCCATTGACTCCTACTGACTCCCATTGACTCCTACTGACTCCCATTGATTCCTACTGACTCCCATTGACTCCTACTGACTCCCATTGATTCCTACTGACTCCCATTGACTCCTACTGACTCCCATTGATTCCTACTGACTCCCATTGATTCCTACTGACTCCCATTGACTCCTACTGACTCCCATTGATTCCTACTGACTCCCATTGATTCCTACTGACTCCCATTGACTCCCACTGACTCCCATCGACTCCTACTGACTCCCATTGATTCCTACTGACTCCCATTGATTCCTACTGACTCCCATTGACTCCTACTGACTCCCATTGATTCCTACTGACTCCCATTGATTCCTACTGACTCCCATTGACTCCCACTGACTCCCATCGACTCCTACTGACTCCCATTGATTCCTACTGACTCCCATTGATTCCTACTGACTCCCATTGATTCCTACTGACTCCCATCGACTCCCACTCACTCCCATCGACTCACACTCACTCCCATCGACTCCCACTCACTCCCATCGACTCCTACTGACTCCCATTGATTCCTACTGACTCCCATCGACTCCCACTCACTCCCATTGACTCCCACTGACTCCCATCGACTCCTACTGACTCCCATTGATTCCTACTGACTCCCCTTGATTCCTACTGACTCCCCTTGACTCACACTGACTCCCCTTGACTCACACTGACTCCCCTTGACTCACAGTGACTCCCATTGATTCCTACTGACTCCCCTTGACTCACACTGACTCCCCTTGACTCACAGTGACTCCCCTTGATTCCTACTGACTCCCATTGACTCACAGTGACTCCCATTGATTCCTACTGACTCCCATTGACTCACACTGACTCCCATTGACTCACACTGACTCACATTGACTCACACTGACTCACATTGACTCCTACTGACTCACATTGACTCCTACTGACTCCCCTTGACTCACAGTGACTCCCCTTGATTCCTACTGACTCCCATTGACTCACACTTTTTAAGCAAACCTTGGATCTCTCTCTAAAAAAATTGAATCATTTGAAGTAATTAATAGTAAATTACTGTTGGTCTGGACAAAACAGACATTTTAGGTTAAACCTTCAACTTTAAGAAACAGTGATCAACATTTTATGTGTGTGTGTGTGTGTGTGTGTATGTGTGTGTGTGTGTGTGTGTGTGTGTGTGTGGCAGCATCTGACTGACTGAGCAGATGGGGAGGATGAGGTGCATTTTAGGGACAAGGGCGGGTCACATCTGTGTTGTTGCTCACGTTAATGTTAGCGTGTGTGTGTGTGTGTGTGTGTTGGGCACATTTAGAGGCATCGACACAAACAAGGTGATTAGTGCCCCCCCCACACACACACACACTTTCCTCTATCTCCTCCGACACATCCAGATAAATCATGTTATAAAATCTATCTGTTGGTTCCAGGCTCAGGTCCAAGCTGATAGTTAACACAATCTGTTGCTGTATTTATCACACACACACACACACACACACACACACCTCGTCTTGGAGCTACCATTGATTTGGGCTGCAAGGGGCTGTGGGCAATGGTTTCCATGACAACCGGCAGCCAAAGTTGGAGCTGGCATGGGGAGTGTATGTGTGTGTGTGCATGTGTGTGAGTATACGAGGTAGAGCAACCAAGCATGCATTTATGTTTTTATGTTTGTGTGTGTGAGGTGCTGGCGGGGTGACAGCAGTCTGTTTAGTATGCAGCCTTCTGACTCCATCTCCCTCCTCCATTTGGCACACACACACACACACACACACACACACACACACACACACACACACACACACACACACACACACACACACACACACACACACACACACACACACACACACACACACACACACACAAACACACACACACACACGGTTGTGTGACAGGTCAATATTCCACATTAGACTGACGTTGGATAGGACTTGATGATGTCACAAACGCACACGCGGAGGTAATGAACACTCAACGGTACAGTGACATTCCTCTGAGGGAGATGAGTATCGATGATTCCTCTGCAACCTCAGGGCGTGTGTGTGTGTTTGTGTGTGTGTGTGTTATCATGGGGGGGCTCAGGGAGCCTGGGAATCATTTTCCCTCCCACTGCTGCCGACGCATGCACGCACGCACACGCGCACGCACGCACGCACACCTTCTCTTAAATAAAACACACTTGCTATGACACCACACACACACTAAGGCCCAGAATGATTCATAGCTCTGTCAAATACGAGGGATTTCTGGATTTTTCCACCAAAAAATTAGTATTTCACCTCAGTTCTATTGTTTATATAAACATTAAATTTAAGCAGCAGTAAATATAAAATATATAAAAACAGAATAAGAGAGAAAATTAACTTTCCTTATTTAATATTTTCCTGCTGAGTCTCAAACAGACCTGATTTCATTAGTGTTTTTTCAAAATAAAAGCCCTAATAAGAGGATAGGAGCAGAACAGGAGCTTAATTAATGAGATGAAGTGAAGTATGGAAATCAAAGAGCTGTGATTATGTGACTTTGTGCTGTCGATGTTTCCTGATGGAAAACGGGTAAAGTTTTAAAAATACAACACAACCACATGAACCTGGTTTAATCATTTTAAATTGGATAAAATGTACGGTTATGTGCAGGTTTTACATGTTGGGTCAGAACAGTAGTAGTGGATTAACACTGCTGTTAACTGGACGTTTGTGACATCACATCACCCAGCTTCTCCGTGCACTGCAGTGACAACACACACACACACACACACACACACACACACACACACACACACACACACACACACACACACACACACACACACACACACACACACACACACACACACACCCACCCTCCCCCTCCATTCCATCAGGATAGAACCAGTAGCTTTCCTCTGAGGCCAACGCCTGTCAATTCATTCTCCTCCAATCATCACTCAGATAACCCCAGAGACCCCGCCCCCTCTGCTGGCTCCACACAGCTGCAGTGCGCACACACACACACACACACACACACACACACGCACACACACACACACACGCACACACACACACACACGCACACACACACGCACACACACACACACACGCCGGGGCTACCACATCATCTGTCACACGCCGGCAACCACCCCCCCCCGCCGGCCCCCCACCCACTCTCCCGCCGCCGTGGCGACAGTAACCGCGACAACGAGAATAAATTAATGTCACGGCGATATGCAAAACGAGGGAGCAACAATTAAAGCTTGACTAACGAGCTTTTGAAGAGGAGCAAGGATGAAGTTTCACTGAGCAGCTGCTAACTGGATTAGCCTACACACACACACACACACACACACACACACAGCCAAAGGCTAATATAAACACATGCTAATGCAGACAAAGGAAGTTGAATCCATCACTTGAACCAAACAACATCGTTTCAACCTTTTCCTCATAAGTAGCCAGGGCCCTGTCTACGACCTGGGCCGCCACAGTCTAATTACTGGTGCTAAACAGCATCCTGTGCAATATTTAAGTGAAACTTACACACTTCTGATTTAGGACATTAAATCACTCATTTGAATGTTTAAATGTGCAAAATAAGGCATAAAGTAAATGTGAGCAAATTTACTTTTCAGAACATAAAACTCAACATTGGTTCAACCACTTGTTTCATTTTGTTGACTTGTTAGAATCGAAGGTTAAATACTGTCAACAATAATACAAATAAATCACGTCTCATGAACACGTATGTATGTTCACTATGAACAAGTATGAATGTAACTATGAACACGTATGTATGTTCACAATGAACATGTATGTTCACCATGAACATGTATGTTCACTATGAACATGTATGTTCACCATGAACATGTATGTTCACTATGAACACGTATGTATGTTTACTATGAACACGTATGTATGTTCACCATGAACATGTATGTTCACCATGAACATGTATGTTCACTATGAACACGTATGTATGTTCACTATGAACACGTATGTATGTTCACTATGAACACGTATGTATGTTCACTATAAACGTGTATGTTCACGATGAACGTGTATGTTCACTATGAACACGTATGTATGTTTACTATGAACACGTATGTATGTTCACTATAAACGTGTATGTTCACGATGAACAAGTATGTATGTTCACCATGAACACGTATGTATGTTCACCATGAACACGTATGTTACCTGTTCTATGAACAGGTATGATGATGATAATCTCTTTTCCTAATTTCTCTTCCCAACATTCACTCCTCAGTAAAGCTGCCTTTCTCCTTTAAGTCACTCTTCCTCTTCCCTGCTCTCTCTCTCCTTCTCCTCCACTCACTCAAATAAATCTTACCCCCCTCAGAGCCCCCCCCCCCCCCCCCCCCCCCAGCAGCCTCTGCTGCTCACAAACATACGTGTGCATGAACACGTGCACACACACAAACACACAACCCTGCAGGCAGCAGCCACAAAGGCCCATATTAATAAACCTGCTGCTTTATTGGTGCTGAGTGTCTCTGGAAGGAGGAGGAGGAGGAGGAGGAGAGTAGCCATATCATTTTCACAGTGACAGAGAGAGCACGCGCACACACACACACACACACACACACACACACACACACACCCCTGTAAGTGTTGGCCCCGCCCCCTCGACTCCTTTAACCAGGTCACCTGACGCCTGGCGGGAAGTGGCGAACGTTGAGGGCGGGAAACAAAACGCCCTGAGGTGGCATCGCCGTGGCAACGGCTCAGCGCCGCCATCGCAGCATCAGTCAGCTGAGACAGATTGGGGATATAAGCTGAGTGTCTGTGTGTGTGTGCGTGTGTGTTTGTAGCAGAGCATCAATACACTCGACAGGCCATTTTCCAGCCTGTTGTCAGCTTGTTGCCGGAGCAACCAGCCACCATTTTACCTCCCGTGAAGCCTCTGGCTTTTAGCCTCTGAAACAACCTCAGCCGCCATCTTTACTGCTGCAGCATCTACAACAACGTGGTCAGCCTTCTACCATCTGGAATCTAAATGCAACCGGGTAGGAAGCAGCGGGGGGGGCGTGGCCTACCTGTCCGTGCTGCATGGCGGCGCTGTAGGGCATGTTCAGCACCTTCTGCTTCATCAGCAACATCCTCTTCTGCTCCTCGCTCAGGTGGGCCGTCTGACCCGGGATCGGGCCCTGCGTCTGCCCCGCCCCCTGGCCCCCGGCCCCGCCTCCCCCGCCCATGTAGGGCGGCATCATGGGGTTCTTGACCTGGCTGCCGCCCCCCATGGGCGGGGTCATCCTCTGGCCCAGGTGGTCCACGCCGCCTCCGCTGAAGTGGCTGAGCGGCTTGGTGTTGTTGTAGGACAACATGGCGGCTGTCTGCTGCTGCTTGTTAAGGTTCTGGCCGATGCTGCTGGGGGGCGGCGGCGGGGGCTGGCCCATCAGGCCCAGGTGGTTGTGGGGGAGGTAGTTGTTCATGGGGGCTTTGGGCCCATTGTTGGGTGCCATCCCGGCCCCCAGGGGGCCCTGCGGCGTGCTGAAGGCCTGCGGCGGGTACATCATGGGGCTGCCGGGCTTGTCCTGGCTGAAGGCGCCGTAGGGGCTGGTGGGGGCGGCGCCGGCGGGCGACCAGCTCGCCGCCTGCTGCTGCTGCTTCTGCTGCAGCAGCTTGGCTCGCTGCTGCGCCGCCATGGCCTTCAGCTGCTCCGCCGGGGACAGCTCGGGCGTCACGGGTCCTACTGGCTGGCTGCCGCCCCCCGGTGGGACCCCACCCCCCGCTGATGGCCCCGTCCCCGCCTGGCCGACGCCCGGGTTCATCAGGTACCCGTTGCCCGGCCGGGGGACCGCCTGCGTCTGGGCCTGCGTCGGCGTCTGGGGGGACCGTGCCACGCAGTTGTGCAGCGGTGAGCCCGACGCCATGGCGACGGCCGGCGACTGCTGCAGGGGCTGCTGGGGCGGCGTGCCGTTGGCGGTGGTGGCGAACTGAGGACCCGACGAGGACGGGCGCACCTGAGGACGGAAACACCACACCTGAGACACAGGTAGAATTATCGTATGCTCAGTTCCTCATTTATTTAGTTCTAGTAGTTTTATGGTGGTTTCACTACAGAACTGTGATCTGACCTCAGGAAATGTCCCAGAATTTCACCTATTTCACTACGAGAGACAGAATCCAGGAAATCACATTTTAGGATTTTTAATAATTATTGGTGAATTCCTCATTAAAATAAGTACAAACAAACAAGATTTCAAAACAAACCAGTCCATGTCCAGACCTGGCTGAGGTTTGCTAGAGAGCATTGGATTGGAGGATGTCATGGTTGGTCAGATGGGAACCAAAATAGAAGTTTTGGGGTAAAAAGTCAACCTGGCGTGTTTGGAGGAGAAAGAAGCTGAGTTCCATCAAAGAACCCCATAGATGGTGGTGGAAACATCATCTAAGGGCTGCTTCGTTGTAAAGGACCAGGACTGATCCATGTAGAGGAAGAATGTACTGTGAGATTTAGATAATATTCAAATTTCCCTGTAATGTTTCCACCTGCACATCATCTACTGCAGCCTGTCCGTCCTGAAGAGGGATTCCTCCTCTGTTTCTCTTTCTGAGGTTCTTCCGTTTTTCTCCCCATTAAAGGGGTTTTTAGGGAGTTTTACCTTGTAGATGTGAGGCTCTAAGGACAGGGGATGTTGTGTTGCTGTTGTACAAACTGTAAAGAACATTGGGGCAAATCTGATTTGTGATTCTGGGCTATACAAATAAATTGAATTGAATTGAATTGAGATTTTAGGTAAAAACCTACAGCAAGGGCATTGAAGATAAAATGTGACTGGGTCTTTTATCCTGACCGTGATCCAATGAGAAGAAGTGACTTCATAAAAGCATTTTAAGGTCCTGGAGTGGCTCAGCCAGTCTCCAGATTTCGTTGAATGTGTGTTTCCCAGCGACAAACCATTACTGCTGTACAGGAGATGGAGGAACGAACCAAAACACCATCAACAGTGTATGAAACCTTGTCATTGCCAGAATATATAAACCTAGTTGAGAGCATGTTGACTTTGTCCAAAGTAACGAAGTAGCCGAGTAACTTTTAAATAACTAGTTATATTTAAACACTGGTCACAAACACGATCAACTGATGATTGATTTGTTCATTGACCCGGTAGACACTGACCTGTGGGGAGCCCATGGGAACCTGGGGTCCGCCCTGCGCGAGCTGAGGGGGAGGGGGCAGGGCCGCCGCCACCCCCCCTCCGGGCGTCGCTACGGCGTTCCCGGCGACCTCCTGCGGCCCCGGCGTCTGGTTATTGGCCGTCCTGCCGAACTCCGCCTCCTTCTTGTCCTCAAAGTCCTCGTTGAAGAGGTCGTGCATGTCGTCCTCGGGCACGGTGTTGGCCAGCTCGTCGATCAGCTCCTGCCACTCCTGGTCGTTGAGGTTGATGTCGGAGAACAGCTTGTTCTGGTTTGACAGCGACTGGGGGTCAGACGCCTCCATGCCGCCGCCGTCGTCCAGTGGCTCCTGCTTCAGGTCCTTTAGGAGGCCGAAGCTGTCCTCCAGGTCCAGCGAGCCGTTCAGCTTAATGTCCGGCAGCCCGTTCTTCCCCGGCTCGTCCGGCGCCCGGCCAACGTGGTTCCCGTTGGCGGCGTTGTTGTTCCCGGCGGAGGTGTTGGGCCCTGCCAGCAGCGGCTTGATGTCCATCTGGTGGTGCAGCGGCGAGATGGGCGGGGCATTGTTGCCAGCCAGCGCCTCCAAGCCCGAGCCCTCCTTCCGTACCCGCTTGGCGGTCGGCGAGTAGCCGCCTTTGTCGCAGATGCCGTTCTGGTCCCCGTTGAGCGGCGAGCGGGCACTGTCCAGCTTCCTCTTCACAGTCTCCTGGAGCTGGAAGGAAAGAGAAACCGGGAGACATGAGACACTCTTCAGAAACCATTGGGCCCAAAAAAAGAGAAACTGAATCGATGCGGCGCCGGGCTGCTTCAGAACATAGAGAGGCCGGAAGCCGCTACATCACACGGCAAAAACCGACTCTTTCAGTACGGATCGGCCGAGATAGCGATCGACTCCAAAACATCGACTCCTAGAGTTTATCCCCAAACACGAAGAGTCTTCAGCTGCAGAGGAACAGCTGAATCCAGCATCACTGGCCCGACCACGTTGGGCCGCTAACCAATGCTAGCCATGCTACGGTAAAGACCGTCACAGACCTGGGGGGTAGGGGTGGGGGGCCACTGATCAAACATTACTCTAACATAGACGCGGTGATGAACAAATTCTCTGGACATGGACGTTTTTACCTCAGTATTTCTTCAACCAAGTGTTCCCGTCTCCAGTTTGAAAATTTTCCCTTTTTTAAGCCTAAAAATTGGGACATTTTCTTTCAAGACACATTTCATACATTTAGTGAGAAGTCTTTTCTGTGTAGAGTGATGAGGGGAGAATACGTTTACAGATTAGAACACAAAGCTGCAGAGAAACCACATGTGGGGAAAAGAAGCGAACATGTCTGCTATTTGTTATTCAGACGGAACAACAGACACAATATATTCAGATGGTATTCTGACCCTGAGGTGGACACACACACAGATACACACACGCACACACACACACACACATACACACACACACCCTTCTTGACTGTGAGGGTGGGGCTGTTGTCAGGTTGGTTCCAACTGTCTCAGCCTAATTAACTTTATTCATAAATAATATTAGTATTGATGGACCAAATTACTGCACTGTGTGTGTGTGTGTTTGTGTGTGTGTGTGTGTGTGTGTGTGTGTTTGTGTGTGTGTGTGTGTGTGTGTGTGAACTCTTATGCCAGTGTAGCCATTAGAAAAACAACTGAGAAAAACACAGGTCTCCACTGTCACGACACGGCTTCATCAACTCCTGTGTGTGTGTGTGTGGTCTTGCAATCAATGGGTTTAAATAATTCAGGTTTTGTGTGTGTGTGTGTGTGTGTGTGTGTGTGTGTCTAAATGCCAGTGACTCATGTTGATAATAACAGACTCGCCTTTCAAAGCCCACCTATAAAAACTCCCATAATTATCCAGGTGGTGTGAAGTGTAACGCACACACACACACACACACACACACACACACACACACACACACACACACACACACACACACACACACACACACACACACACACACACACACTCAACAGCTGAAGCTCTTGTACAAACTGCTGAACATGGAGCTGAAACAAAGAGTCGCGATTCAGCCAAAACTCCTACAAATCCTTTTATTAATAATAACTGCTGTTAATTAATCATTTATTTTTTTTCCTAGAATTAGAAAATAACAGCTGAATTACAGAATTACAGTGGCCAGCAGACGGGTCCTGACCAGGTGTAGAAACACACCAGGTGTAGAAACACACCAGGTGTAGAAACACCAGGTGTAGAAACACACCAGGTGTAGAAACACACCAGGTGAAGAAACACACCAGGTGTAGAAACACACCAGGTGTAGAAACACACCAGGTGTAAAAACACCAGGTGAAGAAACACACCAGGTGTAGAAACACACCAGGTGTAGAAACACACCAGGTGTAGAAACACACCAGGTGTAAAAACACCAGGTGTAGAAACACACCAGGTGTAGAAACACCAGGTGTAAAAACACCAGGTGAAGAAACACACCAGGTGTAGAAACACACCAGGTGTAGAAACACACCAGGTGTAGAAACACACCAGGTGTAAAAACACCAGGTGTAGAAACACACCAGGTGTAGAAACACACCAGGTGTAGAAACACACCAGGTGTAGAAACACCAGGTGTGTAAACACACCCGGTGTAAACACACCAGGTGTAAAAACACCAGGTGTAGAAACACACCAGGTGTAAAAACACCAGGTGTAAAAACACCAGGTGTAAACACACCAGGTGTAGAAACACACCAGGTGTAGAAACACACCAGGTGTAAAAACACCAGGTGTAAAAACACCAGGTGTAAAAACACCAGGTGTAGAAACACACCAGGTGTAAAAACACACCAGGTGTAAAAACACCAGGTGTAAAAACACCAGGTGTAGAAACACACCAGGTGTAAAAACACCAGGTGTAGAAACACACCAGGTGTAAACACACCAGGTGTAGAAACACACCAGGTGTAGAAACACACCAGGTGTAGAAACACCAGGTGTAGAAACATACCAGGTGTAAACACACCAGGTGTAAAAACACCAGGTGTAAAAACACCAGGTGTAGAAACACACCAGGTGTAAAAACACCAGGTGTAGAAACAGACCAGGTGTAGAAACACACCAGGTGTAAAAACACCAGGTGTAGAAACACACCAGGTGTAGAAACACCAGGTGTAGAAACACCAGGTGTAGAAACACACCAGGTGTAGAAACACACCAGGTGTAGAAACACACCAGGTGTAAAAACACACCAGGTGTAAAAACACCAGGTGTAGAAACACACCAGGTGTAGAAACACACCAGGTGTAAAAACACCAGGTGTAGAAACACCAGGTGTAGAAACACACCAGGTGTAGAAAAACACCAGGTGTAGAAACACACCAGGTGTAGAAACACCAGGTGTAGAAACACACCAGGTGTAAACACACCAGGTGTAGAAACACCAGGTGTAGAAAAACACCAGGTGTAAAAACACCAGGTGTAAAAACACACCAGGTGTAAAAACACACCAGGTGTAGAAACACACCAGGTGTAAAAACACCAGGTGTAGAAACACACCAGGTGTAGAAACACCAGGTGTAAAAACACCAGGTGTAGAAACACACCAGGTGTAGAAACACCAGGTGTAGAAACACACCAGGTGTAGAAAAACACCAGGTGTAGAAACACCAGGTGTAGAAACACACCAGGTGTAGAAACACACCAGGTGTAAAAACACACCAGGTGTAGAAACACACCAGGTGTAGAAACACCAGGTGTAGAAACACACCAGGTGTAGAAACACACCAGGTGTAAAAACACACCAGGTGTAGAAACACACCAGGTGTAGAAACACACCAGGTGTAGAAACACACCAGGTGTAAAAACACACCAGGTGTAGAAACACACCAGGTGTAAAAACACCAGGTGTAGAAACACACCAGGTGTAGAAACACCAGGTGTAGAAACACACCAGGTGTAAACACACCAGGTGTAGAAACACACCAGGTGTAAACACACCAGGTGTAGAAACACCAGGTGTAGAAAAACACCAGGTGTAAAAACACCAGGTGTAAAAACACCAGGTGTAAAAACACCAGGTGTAAAAACACACCAGGTGTAGAAACACACCAGGTGTAAAAACATGTGTTTGAATGAAGACAAATGAGAGAAAAAGACAAATGAATCAACGGTGAGATGCAGTTTAATTTAAATGAAGAGAATAGGGAGATATCTTTAACTCCTGAATCTGTGATTCCTGACTAAACACCTGGTGACCGAGGGATGGAGAGAACAGAGAAAGAATAGAGAGATAATAAAGACAGAGACAGAAACAAAGACAGAGGTGAAACACAGGGAGGAAGAAGGGATTCATTTGTCAGACAGATGGTCTGTTTCCTTTGAGAGGAGAAAAAAAGAGGAGGAGGAGGAGGAGGAAGGGAGGTGATGGAACGGCAGAGAGAACCAAATGACAGCAGAGAGGATGGAAGCACTAAGATGTTGTTATAGCAGCCTGCTCCTCCTGCTGCTCCTCCTACTCCCTGCTCCTCCTGCTGCTCCTCCTGCTCCTGGTCCCAGACCTGACACCTGGTCCCTGGTCTATGTGAGATCATCAGTTTACTGTTATAGAAGAATAAAGAAACTAGGAAATAATTATCTATCAATATAATATAAGCTGGAACCAGAGAATTTGGACATTTTATCATTAAAGATGGGTCTAATCAATTAATCAATTGTCAGGATTATCTGATAAATTTTGGCAAATATGAGGAAGAATTATCTTGAATTTTGAAAATTTTAGGATAAAAGAGATTTATGATTCAAAGTCAAACATATTAACCTTGTTTTAAGAAAATCTAGAACAAAGCTTTCCTAATAATGACAGGAAGCAAACAACTGATTGTTAATCAATAAGTGATCAATGGATTCATTGACTGATCGCTGCAGTTTTACAGACACGTGATCAGCTGAGGATTCTAACGAGGGTTTGATGACGAGAGGAAGGAGCAAACAAAAGCGTTTGGCTGCAGTCCCAGGGAGGTGTGTGTGTGTGTGTGTGTGTGTGTGTGTGTGTGTGTGTGTGAGTGTGTGTGTGTGTGAGTGTGTGTGTGTGAGTGTCACAAAGCGTCTGCCAGTCTGCCTCCTGTACACAGGGGGCCTTCACTCTGACTGAACACACACACACACACACACACACACACACACACACACACACACACACACACACACACACACACAGACACACACACACACACACACACACACACACACACACACACACACACACAGACTCACACACACACACACACACACACACACATTTCTCATCTGTTAAACAATGCTTGGTGTTCTAGCTTCTCCTTACTGGTCATGCTGGTGTTTCCTACGACATGCTGGTGTTTCTAGACGACATGCTGGTGTTTCTAGACGACATGCTGGTGTTTCCTACGACATGCTGGTGTTTCCTACGACATGCTGGTGTTTCTAGACGACATGCTGGTGTTTCCTACGACATGCTGGTGTTTCTAGATGACATGCTGGTGTTTCCTACGACATGCTGGTGTTTCTAGACGACATGCTGGTGTTTCTAGACGACATGCTGGTGTTTCCTACGACATGCTGGTGTTTCTAGACGACATGCTGGTGTTTCCTACGACATGCTGGTGTTTCTAGACGACATGCTGGTGTTTCCTACGACATGCTGGTGTTTCTAGACGACATTCTGGTGTTTCTAGACGACATGCTGGTGTTTCTAGACGACATGCTGGTGTTTCCTACGACATGCTGGTGTTTCTAGACGACATTCTGGTGTTTCTAGACGACATGCTGGTGTTTCTAGACGACATGCTGGTGTTTCTAGACGACATGCTGGTGTTT
>JAYKQN010000003.1:32632500-32670000 GCA_036785175.1 Eupleurogrammus muticus
TCCTGTTTTACTCCTGTTTTACTCTTTTACTCCTGTTTTACTCTTTTACTCCGGTTATTACTCCCGTTTTACTCTTTTATATCTGTTTTACTCTTTTACTCCTGTTTTACTCCCGTTTTACTCTTTTACGCCTGTTTTATTCTTTTACTCCCGGTTTACTCTTTTACTCCCGTTTTACTCTTTTACTCCTGTTTTACTCCCGTTTTACTCTTTCACGCCTGTTTTATTCTTTTACTCCCGTTTTACTCTTTTACTCCTGTTTTACTCTTTTACGCCTGTTTTATTCTTTTACTCCTGTTTTACTCCCATTTTACTCTTTTACTCCTGTTCTACTCCTGTTCTACTCCTGTTTTACTCTTTTACTCCTGTTTTATTCTTTTACTCCTGTTTTACTCCCGTTTTACTCTTTTACTCCTGTTTTATTCTTTTACTCCTGTTTTACTCCCGTTTTACTCTTTTACTCCTGTTTTACTCTTTTACTCCTGTTCTACTCTTTTACTCCCGTTTTACTCTTTTACTCCTGTTTTACTCTTTTACGCCTGTTTTATTCTTTTACTCCTGTTTTACTCCCGTTTTACTCTTTTACTCCTGTTTTACTCTTTTATGCCTGTTTTATTCTTTTACTCCTGTTTTACTCCCATTTTACTCTTTTACTCCTGTTCTACTCCTGTTCTACTCCTGTTTTACTCTTTTACTCCCGTTTTACTCTTTTACTCCTGTTTTACTCCCGTTTTACTCTTTTACTCCTGTTTTACTCTTTTACTCCTGTTCTACTCTTTTACTCCTGTTTTACTCTTTTACTCCTGTTTTACTCTTTTACTCCTGTTGTACTCCTGTTTTACTCCTGTTTGACTCTTTTACTCCAGTTTTATTCTTTTACTCCTGTTTTACTCTTTTACTCCTGTTTTACTCTTTTACTCCCGTTTTACTCTTTTACGCCTGTTTTATTCTTTACTCCCGTTTTACTCTTTTGCTCCCGTTTTACTCTTTTACTCCTGTTTTACTCTTTTACGCCTGTTTTATTCTTTACTCCCGTTTTACTCTTTTACTCCTGTTTTACTCCCGTTTTACTCTTTTACGCCTGTTTTATTCTTTACTCCCGTTTTACTCTTTTGCTCCCGTTTTACTCTTTTACTCCTGTTTTACTCTTTTACGCCTGTTTTATTCTTTAACTCCTGTTTTACTCCCGTTTTACTCTTTTACTCCCGTTTTACTCTTTTACGCCTGTTTTATTCTTTTACTCCTGTTTTACTCCTGTTTCACTCTTTTACTCCCGTTTTACTCTTTTACTCCTGTTTTACTCTTTTACGCCTGTTTTATTCTTTTACTCCTGTTTTACTCCTCTTTTACTCTTTTACTCCTGTTTGACTCTTTTACTCCCGTTTTACTCTTTTACTCCTGTTGTACTCCTGTTTTACTCCTGTTTTACTCTTTTACTCCTGTTATTACTCCCGTTTTACTCTTTTATTCCTGTTTTACTCTTTTACTCCTGTTTTACTCCCGTTTTACTCTTTTACGCCTGTTTTATTCTTTTACTCCCGGTTTACTCTTTTACTCCCGTTTTACTCTTTTACTCCTGTTTTACTCTTTTACGCCTGTTTTATTCTTTAACTCCTGTTTTACTCCCGTTTTACTCTTTTACTCCCGTTTTACTCTTTTACTCCTGTTTTACTCTTTTACGCCTGTTTTATTCTTTTACTCCTGTTTTACTCCCGTTTTACTCTTTTACTCCCGTTTTACTCTTTTACTCCTGTTTTACTCTTTTATGCCTGGTTTATTCTTTTACTCCTGTTTTACTCCCATTTTACTCTTTTACTCCCGTTTTACTCTTTTACTCCTGTTCTACTCCTGTTCTACTCCTGTTTTACTCTTTTACTCCTGTTTTATTCTTTTACTCCTGTTTTACTCCCGTTTTACTCTTTTACTCCTGTTTTACTCTTTTACTCCTGTTCTACTCTTTTACTCCTGTTTTACTCTTTTACTCCTGTTCTACTCTTTTATTCCTGTTTTACTCTTTTACTCCTGTTCTACTCTTTTACCCCTGTTCTACTCTTTTACTCCTGTTTTACTCTTTTACTCCTGTTCTACTCCTGTTTTACTCTTTTACTCCTGTTTTATTCTTTTACTCCTGTTTTACTCTTTTACTCCTGTTCTACTCCCGTTTTACTCCTGTTTTACTCCCGTTTACTCTTTTACTCCTGTTTTACTCTTTTACTCCTATTTTACTCTTTTACTCCTGTTTTACTCTTTTACTCCTGTTCTACTCCGGTTTTTCCTCCTGTTTTACTCCTGTTCTACTCCTGTTTTAGTCTTTTACTCCTGTTTTATTCTTTTACTCCTGTTTTACTCCCGTTTTACTCTTTTACTCCTGTTCTACTCCTGTTTTACTCTTTTACTCCCGTTTTACTCTTTTACTCCTGTTTTACTCTTTTACGCCTGTTTTATTCTTTTACTCCTGTTCTACTCCTGTTTTACTCTTTTACTCCCGTTTTACTCTTTTACTCCTGTTTTACTCTTTTACTCCTGTTTTACTCCCATTTTACTCTTTTACTCCCGTTTTACTCTTTTACTCCTGTTCTACTCCTGTTTTACTCTTTTACTCCTGTTTTATTCTTTTACTCCTGTTTTACTCCCGTTTTACTCTTTTACTCCCGTTTTACTCTTTTACTCCTGTTTTACTCCCGTTTTACTCTTTTACTCCTGTTTTACTCTTTTACTCCTGTTCTACTCTTTTACTCCTGTTTTACTCTTTTACTCCTGTTTTACTCCCGTTTTACTCTTTTACTCCTGTTTTACTGTTTTACTCCTGTTCTACTCTTTTATTCCTGTTTTACTCTTTTACTCCTGTTCTACTCTTTTACCCCTGTTCTACTCTTTTACTCCTGTTTTACTCTTTTACTCCTGTTCTACTCCTGTTTTACTCTTTTACTCCTGTTTTATTCTTTTACTCCTGTTTTACTCTTTTACTCCTGTTTTACTCTTTTACTCCTGTTCTACTCCTGTTTTAGTCCTGTTTTACTCCCGTTTTACTCCTGTTTTACTCCCGTTTACTCTTTTACTCCTGTTTTACTCTTTTACTCCTATTTTACTCTTTTACTCCTGTTTTACTCTTTTACTCCTGTTCTACTCCGGTTTTTCC
This sequence comes from Eupleurogrammus muticus, assembly GCA_036785175.1. NCBI lineage: Eukaryota > Metazoa > Chordata > Actinopteri > Scombriformes > Trichiuridae > Eupleurogrammus > Eupleurogrammus muticus. The sequence goes on from JAYKQN010000003.1 coordinate 32,635,640, forward strand.
TCCTGTTTTACTCCTGTTCTACTCCTGTTTTAGTCTTTTACTCCTGTTTTATTCTTTTACTCCTGTTTTACTCCCGTTTTACTCTTTTACTCCTGTTCTACTCCTGTTTTACTCTTTTACTCCCGTTTTACTCTTTTACTCCTGTTTTACTCTTTTACGCCTGTTTTATTCTTTTACTCCTGTTCTACTCCTGTTTTACTCTTTTACTCCCGTTTTACTCTTTTACTCCTGTTTTACTCTTTTACGCCTGTTTTATTCTTTTACTCCTGTTCTACTCCTGTTTTACTCTTTTACTCCCGTTTTACTCTTTTACTCCTGTTTTACTCTTTTACTCCTGTTTTACTCCCATTTTACTCTTTTACTCCCGTTTTACTCTTTTACTCCTGTTCTACTCCTGTTTTACTCTTTTACTCCTGTTTTACTCCCGTTTTACTCTTTTACTCCCGTTTTACTCTTTTACTCCTGTTCTACTCCTGTTTTACTCTTTTACTCCTGTTTTACTCTTTTACTCCTGTTTTACTCCTGTTCTACTCTTTTACTCCTGTTCTACTCCTGTTTTACTCTTTTACTCCTGTTTTACTCTTTTACTCCTGTTTTACTCCTGTTTTACTCTTTTACTCCTGTTCTACTCCTGTTTTACTCTTTTACTCCTGTTTTACTCTTTTACTCTTGTTTTACTCCTCTTTACTCCTCTTTTACTCCTGTTTTACTATTTTACTCCTGTTCTACTCCTGTTTTACTCTTTTACTCCCGTTTTACTCTTTTACTCCTGTTCTACTCCTGTTTTACTCTTTTACTCCTGTTTTACTCTTTTACTCCTCTTTTACTCCTGTTTTACTCTTTTACTCCTGTTCTACTCCTGTTTTACTCTTTTACTCCCGTTTTACTCTTTTACTCCTGTTTTACTCTTTTACTCTTGTTTTACTCTTTTACTCCTGTTTTACTCCTGTTTTACTCTTTTACTCCTGTTCTACTCCTGTTTTACTCTTTTACTCCCGTTTTACTCTTTTACTCCTGTTTTACTCTTTTACTCCTGTTTTACTCTTTTACTCCCGTTCTACTCCTGTTTTACTCTTTTACTCCCGTTTTACTCCTGTTTTACTCTTTCACTCCTGTTTTACTCTTTTACTCCTGTTTTACTCTTTTACTCCTGTTTTACTCCTGTTCTACTCTTTTACTCCTGTTCTACTCCTGTTTTACTCTTTTACTCCTGTTTTACTCCTGTTTTACTCCTGTTTTACTCCTCTTTTACTCCTGTTTTACTCCCGTTTTACTCTTTTACTCCTGTTCTACTCCTGTTTTACTCTTTTACTCCTGTTTTACTCTTTTACTCTTGTTTTACTCCTCTTTACTCCTCTTTTACTCCTGTTTTACTCTTTTACTCCTGTTCTACTCCTGTTTTACTCTTTTACTCCCGTTTTACTCTTTTACTCCTGTTCTACTCCTGTTTTACTCTTTTACTCCTGTTTTACTCTTTTACTCTTGTTTTACTCTTTTACTCCTGTTTTACTCCTGTTTTACTCTTTTACTCCTGTTCTACTCCTGTTTTACTCTTTTACTCCCGTTTTACTCTTTTACTCCTGTTTTACTCTTTTACGCCTGTTTTATTCTTTTACTCCTGTTCTACTCCTGTTTTACTCCTTTACTCCCGTTTTACTCCTGTTTTACTCCCATTTTACTCTTTTACTCCCGTTTTACTCTTTTACTCCTGTTCTACTCCTGTTCTACTCCTGTTTTACTCTTTTACTCCTGTTTTATTCTTTTACTCCTGTTTTACTCCCGTTTTACTCTTTTACTCCTGTTCTACTCCTGTTTTACTCTTTTACTCCTGTTTATTCTTTTACTCCTGTTTTACTCCCGTTTTACTCCCATTTTACTCTTTTACTCCCGTTTTACTCTTTTACTCCTGTTCTACTCCTGTTCTACTCCTGTTTTACTCTTTTACTCCTGTTTTATTCTTTTACTCCTGTTTTACTCCCGTTTTACTCTTTTACTCCCGTTTTACTCTTTTACTCCTGTTCTACTCCTGTTTTACTCTTTTACTCCTGTTTTATTCTTTTACTCCTGTTTTACTCCTGTTTTACTCTTTCACTCCTGTTTTACTCTTTTACTCCTGTTTTACTCCCGTTTTACTCTTTTACTCCCGTTTTACTCTTTTACTCCTGTTTTACTCTTTTACTCCTGTTCTACTCCTATTTTACTCCTGTTCTACTCTTTTACTCATGTTCTACTCCTGTTTTACTCTTTTACTCCTGTTTTACTCTTTTACTCCTGTTTTACTCCTGTTTTACTCCTCTTTACTCCTCTTTTACTCCTGTTCTACTCCTGTTTTACTCCCGTTTTACTCTTTTACTCCTGTTCTACTCCTGTTTTACTCTTTTACTCCTGTTTTACTCTTTTACTCCTGTTCTACTCCTGTTTTACTCCCGTTTTACTCCTGTTTTACTCCCATTTTACTCTTTTACTCCCGTTTTACTCTTTTACTCCTGTTTTACTCTTTTACTCCTGTTTTACTCTTGTTTTACTCCTCTTTACTCCTCTTTTACTCCTGTTCTACTCCTGTTCTACTCCCGTTTTACTCTTTTACTCCTGTTCTACTCCTGTTTTACTCTTTTACTCTTGTTTTACTCCTCTTTACTCCTCTTTTACTCTTTTACTCTTTTACTCCTGTTTTACTCCTGTTTTACTCTTTTACTCTTGTTTTACTCCTCTTTACTCCTCTTTTACTCTTTTACTCCTGTTCTACTCCTGTTTTACTCCCGTTTTACTCCTGTTTTACTCCCATTTTACTCTTTTACTCCCGTTTTACTCTTTTACTCCTGTTTTACTCTTTTACTCCTGTTTTACTCTTGTTTTACTCCTCTTTACTCCTCTTTTACTCCTGTTCTACTCCTGTTCTACTCCCGTTTTACTCTTTTACTCCTGTTCTACTCCTGTTTTACTCTTTTACTCCTGTTTTACTCTTTTACTCCTGTTTTACTCCTGTTTTACTCCTCTTTACTCCTCTTTTACTCCTGTTCTACTCCTGTTTTACTCCCGTTTTACTCTTTTACTCCTGTTCTACTCCTGTTTTACTCTTTTACTCCTGTTTTACTCTTTTACTCCTGTTCTACTCCTGTTTTACTCCCGTTTTACTCCTGTTTTACTCCCATTTTACTCTTTTACTCCCGTTTTACTCTTTTACTCCTGTTTTACTCTTTTACTCCTGTTTTACTCTTGTTTTACTCCTCTTTACTCCTCTTTTACTCCTGTTCTACTCCTGTTCTACTCCCGTTTTACTCTTTTACTCCTGTTCTACTCCTGTTTTACTCTTTTACTCCTGTTTTACTCTTTTACTCTTGTTTTACTCCTCTTTACTCCTCTTTTACTCTTTTACTCTTTTACTCCTGTTTTACTCTTTTACTCTTGTTTTACTCCTCTTTACTCCTCTTTTACTCTTTTACTCCTGTTCTACTCCTGTTTTACTCCCGTTTTACTCCTGTTTTACTCTTTTACTCCTGTTCTACTCCCGTTTTACTCACGTTTTACTCTTTTACTCCTGTTTTACTCTTTTACTCCTGTTTTACTCTTTTACTCCTGTTCTACTCTTTTACTCCCGTTCTACTCCTGTTTTACCCTTTTACTCCTGTTCTACTCCTGTTTTACTCTTTTACTCCTGTTTTATTCTTTTACTCCTGTTTTACTCTTTTACTCCTGTTTTACTCGTTTACTCCTGTTCTACTCCCGTTTTACTCCCGTTTTACTCTTTTACTCCTGTTTTACTCTTTTACTCCTGTTTTACTCTTTTACTCCTGTTCTACTCCCGTTTTACTCACGTTTTACTCTTTTACTCCTGTTTTACTCTTTTACTCCTGTTTTACTCTTTTACTCCTGTTCTACTCTTTTACTCCCGTTCTACTCCTGTTTTACCCTTTTACTCCTGTTCTACTCCTGTTTTACTCTTTTACTCCTGTTTTATTCTTTTACTCCTGTTTTACTCTTTTACTCCTGTTTTACTCGTTTACTCCTGTTCTACTCCCGTTTTACTCACGTTTTACTCTTTTACTCCTGTTTTACTCTTTTACTCCTGTTTTACTCTTTTACTCCTGTTCTACTCTTTTACTCCCGTTCTACTCTTTTACTCCCGTTCTACTCCTGTTTTACCCTTTTACTCCTGTTTTATTCTTTTACTCCTGTTTTACTCTTTTACTCCTGTTCTACTCCTGTTTTACTCTTTTACTCCCGTTTTACTCCCGTTTTACTCTTTTACTCCTGTTTTACTCTTTTACTCCTGTTTTACTCTTTTACTCCTGTTTTACTCTTTTACTCCTGTTTTACTCCTGTTTTACTCTTTTACTCCTGTTTTATTCTTTTACTCCTGTTTTACTCTTTTACTCCTGTTCTACTCCCGTTTTACTCCTGTTTTCCTCCCGTTTACTCTTTTACTCCTGTTTTACTCTTTTACTCCTATTTTACTCTTTTACTCCTGTTTTACTCTTTTACTCCTGTTCTACTCCTGTTTTACTCCTGTTCTACTCCTGTTTTACTCTTTTACTCCCGTTTTACTCTTTTACTCCTGTTCTACTCCTCTTTTACTCCTGTTTTACTCTTTTACTCCTGTTTTACTCCTCTTTTACTCCTGTTCTACTCCTGTTTTACTCCTGTTCTACTCCTGTTTTACTCTTTTACTCCCGTTTTACTCTTTTACTCCTGTTCTACTCCTGTTTTACTCTTTTACTCCTGTTTTACTCCTCTTTTACTCCTGTTCTACTCCTGTTCTACTCCTGTTTTACTCCTGTTTTACTCTTTTACTCCTGTTGTACTCCTGTTTTACTCCTGTTTTACTCTTTTACTCCTGTTTTACTCCTCTTTTACTCCTGTTCTACTCCTGTTTTACTCCTGTTCTACTCCTGTTTTACTCTTTTACTCCCGTTTTACTCTTTTACTCCTGTTCTACTCCTGTTTTACTCTTTTACTCCTGTTTTACTCCTCTTTTACTCCTGTTCTACTCCTGTTCTACTCCTGTTTTACTCCTGTTTTACTCTTTTACTCCTGTTGTACTCCTGTTTTACTCCTGTTTTACTCTTTTACTCCTGTTCTACTCCTGTTTTACTCTTTTACTCCTGTTCTACTCCTGTTTTACTCTTTTACTCCTGTTCTACTCCTGTTTTACTCTTTTACTCCTGTTTTACTCTTTTACTCCTGTTCTACTCTTTTACTCCTGTTCTACTCCTCTTTTACTCCTGTTTTACTCCTCTTTCACTCCTGTTTTACTCCTGTTCTACTCCTGTTTTACTCTTTCACTCCTGTTTTACTCCTCTTTCACTCCTGTTCTACTCCTGTTTTACTCTTTTACTCCTGTTCTACTCCTGTTTTACTCTTTTACTCCTCTTTTACTCCTGTTTTACTCCTCTTTCACTCCTGTTTTACTCCTGTTCTACTCCTGTTTTACTCTTTTACTCCTGTTTTATTCTTTTACTCCTGTTCTACTCCTGTTTTACTCTTTTACTCCCGTTTTACTCTTTTACTCCTGTTCTACTCCTGTTTTACTCCTCTTTTACTCCTGTTCTACTCCTGTTTTACTCCTGTTCTACTCCTGTTTTACTCTTTTACTCCCGTTTTACTCTTTTACTCCTGTTCTACTCCTGTTTTACTCTTTTACTCCTGTTTTACTCCTCTTTTACTCCTGTTCTACTCCTGTTCTACTCCTGTTTTACTCCTGTTTTACTCCTGTTCTACTCCTGTTTTACTCTTTTACTCCTGTTTTACTCTTTTACTCCTGTTTTACTCCTGTTTTACTCCTCTTTACTCCTCTTTTACTCCTGTTCTACTCCTGTTTTACTCCCGTTTTACTCTTTTACTCCTGTTCTACTCCTGTTTTACTCTTTTACTCCTGTTCTACTCCTGTTTTACTCCCGTTTTACTCCTGTTTTACTCCCATTTTACTCTTTTACTCCCGTTTTACTCTTTTACTCCTGTTTTACTCTTTTACTCCTGTTTTACTCTTGTTTTACTCCTCTTTACTCCTCTTTTACTCCTGTTCTACTCCTGTTCTACTCCCGTTTTACTCTTTTACTCCTGTTCTACTCCTGTTTTACTCTTTTACTCCTGTTTTACTCTTTTACTATGGTTTTACTCCTCTTTACTCCTCTTTTACTCTTTTACTCTTTTACTCCTGTTTTACTCCTGTTTTACTCTTTTACTCTTGTTTTACTCCTCTTTACTCCTCTTTTACTCTTTTACTCCTGTTCTACTCCTGTTTTACTCCCGTTTTACTCCTGTTTTACTCTTTTACTCCTGTTCTACTCCCGTTTTACTCACGTTTTACTCTTTTACTCCTGTTTTACTCTTTTACTCCTGTTTTACTCTTTTACTCCCGTTCTACTCCTGTTTTACCCTTTTACTCCTGTTCTACTCCTGTTTTATTCTTTTACTCCTGTTTTACTCGTTTACTCCTGTTTTACTCGTTTACTCCTGTTCTACTCCCGTTTTACTCCCGTTTTACTCTTTTACTCCTGTTTTACTCTTTTACTCCTGTTTTACTCTTTTACTCCTGTTTTACTCTTTTACTCCTGTTTTACTCTTTTACTCCTGTTTTACTCCTGTTCTACTCCCGTTTTACTCACGTTTTACTCTTTTACTCCTGTTTTACTCTTTTACTCCTGTTTTACTCTTTTACTCCTGTTCTACTCTTTTACTCCCGTTCTACTCTTTTACTCCCGTTCTACTCCTGTTTTACCCTTTTACTCCTGTTTTATTCTTTTACTCCTGTTTTACTCTTTTACTCCTGTTCTACTCCCGTTTTACTCCCGTTTTACTCCCGTTTTACTCTTTTACTCCTGTTTTACTCTTTTACTCCTGTTTTACTCTTTTACTCCTGTTTTACTCTTTTACTCCTGTTTTACTCTTTTACTCCTGTTCTACTCCCGTTTTACTCCTGTTTTCCTCCCGTTTACTCTTTTACTCCTGTTTTACTCTTTTACTCCTATTTTACTCTTTTACTCCTGTTTTACTCCTGTTTTACTCTTTTACTCCTGTTTTACTCCTGTTTTACTCTTTTACTCCTGTTTTATTCTTTTACTCCTGTTTTACTCTTTTACTCCTGTTCTACTCCCGTTTTACTCCTGTTTTCCTCCCGTTTACTCTTTTACTCCTGTTTTACTCTTTTACTCCTATTTTACTCTTTTACTCCTGTTTTACTCTTTTACTCCTATTTTACTCTTTTACTCCTGTTTTACTCCTGTTTTACTCTTTTACTCCTGTTTTACTCCTGTTTTACTCTTTTACTCCTGTTTTATTCTTTTACTCCTGTTTTACTCTTTTACTCCTGTTCTACTCCCGTTTTACTCCTGTTTTCCTCCCGTTTACTCTTTTACTCCTGTTTTACTCTTTTACTCCTATTTTACTCTTTTACTCCTGTTTTACTCTTTTACTCCCGTTTTACTCTTTTACTCCTGTTCTACTCCTGTTTTACTCCTCTTTTACTCCTGTTCTACTCCTGTTTTACTCCTGTTCTACTCCTGTTTTACTCTTTTACTCCCGTTTTACTCTTTTACTCCTGTTCTACTCCTGTTTTACTCTTTTACTCCTGTTTTACTCCTCTTTTACTCCTGTTCTACTCCTGTTCTACTCCTGTTTTACTCCTGTTTTACTCCTGTTCTACTCCTGTTTTACTCTTTTACTCCTGTTTTACTCTTTTACTCCTGTTTTACTCCTGTTTTACTCCTCTTTACTCCTCTTTTACTCCTGTTCTACTCCTGTTTTACTCCCGTTTTACTCTTTTACTCCTGTTCTACTCCTGTTTTACTCTTTTACTCCTGTTCTACTCCTGTTTTACTCCCGTTTTACTCCTGTTTTACTCCCATTTTACTCTTTTACTCCCGTTTTACTCTTTTACTCCTGTTTTACTCTTTTACTCCTGTTTTACTCTTGTTTTACTCCTCTTTACTCCTCTTTTACTCCTGTTCTACTCCTGTTCTACTCCCGTTTTACTCTTTTACTCCTGTTCTACTCCTGTTTTACTCTTTTACTCCTGTTTTACTCTTTTACTATGGTTTTACTCCTCTTTACTCCTCTTTTACTCTTTTACTCTTTTACTCCTGTTTTACTCCTGTTTTACTCTTTTACTCTTGTTTTACTCCTCTTTACTCCTCTTTTACTCTTTTACTCCTGTTCTACTCCTGTTTTACTCCCGTTTTACTCCTGTTTTACTCTTTTACTCCTGTTCTACTCCCGTTTTACTCACGTTTTACTCTTTTACTCCTGTTTTACTCTTTTACTCCTGTTTTACTCTTTTACTCCCGTTCTACTCCTGTTTTACCCTTTTACTCCTGTTCTACTCCTGTTTTATTCTTTTACTCCTGTTTTACTCGTTTACTCCTGTTTTACTCGTTTACTCCTGTTCTACTCCCGTTTTACTCCCGTTTTACTCTTTTACTCCTGTTTTACTCTTTTACTCCTGTTTTACTCTTTTACTCCTGTTTTACTCTTTTACTCCTGTTTTACTCTTTTACTCCTGTTTTACTCCTGTTCTACTCCCGTTTTACTCACGTTTTACTCTTTTACTCCTGTTTTACTCTTTTACTCCTGTTTTACTCTTTTACTCCTGTTCTACTCTTTTACTCCCGTTCTACTCTTTTACTCCCGTTCTACTCCTGTTTTACCCTTTTACTCCTGTTTTATTCTTTTACTCCTGTTTTACTCTTTTACTCCTGTTCTACTCCCGTTTTACTCCCGTTTTACTCCCGTTTTACTCTTTTACTCCTGTTTTACTCTTTTACTCCTGTTTTACTCTTTTACTCCTGTTTTACTCTTTTACTCCTGTTTTACTCTTTTACTCCTGTTCTACTCCCGTTTTACTCCTGTTTTCCTCCCGTTTACTCTTTTACTCCTGTTTTACTCTTTTACTCCTATTTTACTCTTTTACTCCTGTTTTACTCCTGTTTTACTCTTTTACTCCTGTTTTACTCCTGTTTTACTCTTTTACTCCTGTTTTATTCTTTTACTCCTGTTTTACTCTTTTACTCCTGTTCTACTCCCGTTTTACTCCTGTTTTCCTCCCGTTTACTCTTTTACTCCTGTTTTACTCTTTTACTCCTATTTTACTCTTTTACTCCTGTTTTACTCTTTTACTCCTATTTTACTCTTTTACTCCTGTTTTACTCCTGTTTTACTCTTTTACTCCTGTTTTACTCCTGTTTTACTCTTTTACTCCTGTTTTATTCTTTTACTCCTGTTTTACTCTTTTACTCCTGTTCTACTCCCGTTTTACTCCTGTTTTCCTCCCGTTTACTCTTTTACTCCTGTTTTACTCTTTTACTCCTATTTTACTCTTTTACTCCTGTTTTACTCTTTTACTCCTGTTTTACTCTTTTACTCCTGTTCTACTCCTGTTTTACTCCTGTTCTACTCCTGTTTTACTCTTTTACTCCCGTTTTACTCTTTTACTCCTGTTCTACTCCTCTTTTACTCCTGTTTTACTCTTTTACTCCTGTTTTACTCCTCTTTTACTCCTGTTCTACTCCTGTTTTACTCTTTTACTCCCGTTTTACTCTTTTACTCCTGTTCTACTCCTCTTTTACTCCTGTTTTACTCTTTTACTCCTGTTTTACTCCTCTTTTACTCCTGTTCTACTCCTGTTTTACTCTTTTACTCCCGTTTTACTCTTTTACTCCTGTTCTACTCCTGTTTTACTCTTTTACTCCCGTTTTACTCTTTTACTCCTGTTCTACTCCTGTTTTACTCCTCTTTTACTCCTGTTCTACTCCTGTTTTACTCCTGTTCTACTCCTGTTTTACTCTTTTACTCCCGTTTTACTCTTTTACTCCTGTTCTACTCCTGTTTTACTCTTTTACTCCTGTTTTACTCCTCTTTTACTCCTGTTCTACTCCTGTTCTACTCCTGTTTTACTCCTGTTTTACTCTTTTACTCCTGTTGTACTCCTGTTTTACTCCTGTTTTATTCTTTTACTCCTGTTCTACTCCTGTTTTACTCTTTTACTCCTGTTCTACTCCTGTTTTACTCTTTTACTCCTGTTCTACTCCTGTTTTACTCTTTTACTCCTGTTTTACTCTTTTACTCCTGTTCTACTCTTTTACTCCTGTTCTACTCCTCTTTTACTCCTGTTTTACTCCTCTTTCACTCCTGTTTTACTCCTGTTCTACTCCTGTTTTACTCTTTCACTCCTGTTTTACTCCTCTTTCACTCCTGTTCTACTCCTGTTTTACTCTTTTACTCCTGTTCTACTCCTGTTTTACTCTTTTACTCCTGTTTTACTCTTTTACTCCTGTTTTACTCTTTTACTCCTGTTCTACTCTTTTACTCCTGTTCTACTCCTCTTTTACTCCTGTTTTACTCCTCTTTCACTCCTGTTTTACTCCTCTTTCACTCCTGTTCTACTCCTGTTTTACTCTTTTACTCCTGTTCTACTCCTGTTTTACTCTTTTACTCCTCTTTTACTCCTGTTTTACTCCTCTTTCACTCCTGTTTTACTCCTGTTCTACTCCTGTTTTACTCTTTTACTCCTGTTTTATTCTTTTACTCCTGTTCTACTCCTGTTTTACTCTTTTACTCCCGTTTTACTCTTTTACTCCTGTTCTACTCCTGTTTTACTCCTCTTTTACTCCTGTTCTACTCCTCTTTTACTCCTGTTCTACTCCTGTTTTACTCTTTTACTCCCGTTTTACTCTTTTACTCCTGTTCTACTCCTGTTTTACTCTTTTACTCCTGTTTTACTCCTCTTTTACTCCTGTTCTACTCCTGTTCTACTCCTGTTTTACTCCTGTTTTACTCTTTTACTCCTGTTGTACTCCTGTTTTACTCCTGTTTTATTCTTTTACTCCTGTTCTACTCCTGTTTTACTCTTTTACTCCTGTTCTACTCCTGTTTTACTCTTTTACTCCTGTTCTACTCCTGTTTTACTCTTTTACTCCTGTTCTACTCCTGTTTTACTCTTTTACTCCTGTTTTACTCTTTTACTCCTGTTCTACTCTTTTACTCCTGTTCTACTCCTCTTTTACTCCTGTTTTACTCCTCTTTCACTCCTGTTTTACTCCTGTTCTACTCCTGTTTTACTCTTTCACTCCTGTTTTACTCCTCTTTCACTCCTGTTCTACTCCTGTTTTACTCTTTTACTCCTGTTCTACTCCTGTTTTACTCTTTTACTCCTCTTTTACTCCTGTTTTACTCCTCTTTCACTCCTGTTTTACTCCTGTTCTACTCCTGTTTTACTCTTTTACTCCTGTTTTACTCCTCTTTCACTCCTGTTTTACTCCTGTTCTACTCCTGTTTTACTCTTTTACTCCTGTTTTATTCTTTTACTCCTGTTTTACTCCTGTTTTACTCCTTTACTCCTGTTTTATTCTTTTACTCCTGTTTTACTCCTGTTTTACTCTTTTACTCCTGTTTTATTCTTTTACTCCTGTTCTACTCCTGTTTTACTCTTTTACTCCTGTTTTACTCCTCTTTTACTCCTGTTCTACTCCTGTTCTACTCCTGTTTTACTCTTTTACTCCTGTTGTACTCCTGTTTTACTCTTTTACTCCTGTTTTACTCCTCTTTTACTCCTGTTTTACTCCTCTTTCACTCCTGTTTTACTCCTGTTCTACTCCTGTTTTACTCTTTTACTCCTGTTTTACTCCTCTTTCACTCCTGTTTTACTCCTGTTCTACTCCTGTTTTACTCTTTTACTCCTGTTTTACTCCTGTTCTACTCCTGTTTTACTCTTTTACTCCTGTTTTACTCCTCTTTCACTCCTGTTTTACTCCTGTTCTACTCCTGTTTTACTCTTTTACTCCTGTTTTACTCCTCTTTCACTCCTGTTTTACTCCTGTTCTACTCCTGTTTTACTCTTTTACTCCTGTTTTACTCCTCTTTCACTCCTGTTTTACTCCTGTTCTACTCCTGTTTTACTCTTTCACTCCTGTTTTACTCCTGTTCTACTCCTGTTTTACTCTTTCACTCCTGTTCTACTCCTGTTTTACTCTTTTACTCCTGTTTTACTCTTTTACTCCTGTTTTACTCCTGTTCTACTCCTGTTTTACTCTTTTACTCCTGTTTTACTCTTTCACTCCTGTTCTACTCCTGTTCTACTCTTTTACTCCTGTTTTACTCTTTTACTCCTGTTTTACTCCTCTTTCACTCCTGTTCTACTCCTGTTTTACTCTTTTACTCCTGTTTTACTCCTGTTCTACTCCTGTTTTACTCTTTTACTCCTGTTTTACTCTTTCACTCCTGTTTTACTCCTGTTCTACTCCTGTTTTACTCTTTTACTCCTGTTTTACTCCTCTTTCACTCCTGTTCTACTCCTGTTTTACTCTTTTACTCCTGTTTTACTCCTGTTCTACTCCTGTTTTACTCTTTTACTCCTGTTTTACTCCTCTTTCACTCCTGTTTTACTCTTTTACTCCTGTTTTACTCCTCTTTCACTCCTGTTTTACTCCTGTTCTACTCCTGTTTTACTCTTTTACTCCTGTTTTACTCTTTTACTCCTGTTCTACTCCTGTTTTACTCTTTCACTCCTGTTTTACTCCTGTTCTACTCCTGTTTTACTCTTTTACTCCTGTTTTACTCCTCTTTTACTCCTGTTCTACTCCTGTTTTACTCTTTTACTCCTGTTCTACTCCTGTTTTACTCTTTTACTCCTGTTCTACTCCTGTTTTACTCTTTTACTCCTGTTTTACTCCTCTTTTACTCCTGTTCTACTCCTGTTTTACTCTTTTACTCCTGTTCTACTCCTGTTTTACTCTTTTACTCCTGTTCTACTCCTGTTTTACTCTTTTACTCCTGTTCTACTCCTGTTTTACTCTTTTACTCCTGTTTTACTCCTCTTTCACTCCTGTTTTACTCCTGTTCTACTCCTGTTTTACTCTTTTACTCCTGTTTTACTCCTCTTTTACTCCTGTTCTACTCCTGTTTTACTCTTTTACTCCTGTTTTACTCTTTTACTCCTGTTTTACTCCTCTTTCACTCCTGTTTTACTCCTGTTCTACTCCTGTTTTACTCTTTTACTCCTGTTTTACTCCTCTTTTACTCCTGTTCTACTCTTTTACTCCTGTTTTACTCCTCTTTCACTCCTCTTTTACTCCTGTTCTACTCCTGTTTTACTCTTTCACTCCTGTTTTACTCCTGTTTTACTCTTTTACTCCTGTTTTACTCTTTTACTCCTGTTTTACTCCTCTTTTACTCCTGTTCTACTCCTGTTTTACTCTTTTACTCCTGTTCTACTCCTGTTTTACTCTTTCACTCCTGTTTTACTCCTGTTCTACTCCTGTTTTACTCTTTTACTCCTGTTTTACTCCTCTTTTACTCCTCTTTTACTCCTGTTTTACTCCTCTTTTACTCCTGTTCTACTCCTGTTTTACTCTTTTACTCCTGTTCTACTCCTGTTTTACTCTTTTACTCCTGTTTTACTCTTTTACTCCTGTTTTACTCCTCTTTCACTCCTGTTTTACTCCTGTTCTACTCCTGTTTTACTCTTTTACTCCTGTTTTACTCCTCTTTTACTCCTGTTCTACTCTTTTACTCCTGTTTTACTCCTCTTTCACTCCTCTTTTACTCCTGTTCTACTCCTGTTTTACTCTTTCACTCCTGTTTTACTCCTGTTTTACTCTTTTACTCCTGTTTTACTCTTTTACTCCTGTTTTACTCCTCTTTTACTCCTGTTCTACTCCTGTTTTACTCTTTTACTCCTGTTCTACTCCTGTTTTACTCTTTCACTCCTGTTTTACTCCTGTTCTACTCCTGTTTTACTCTTTTACTCCTGTTTTACTCTTTTACTCCTGTTCTACTCCTGTTTTACTCTTTTACTCCTGTTCTACTCCTGTTTTACTCTTTTACTTCTGTTCTACTCCTCCTTTACTCCTTGGTTTGTTGCCACCGATCACAATAATAAATTGTAATAGTCAAAGTGTGAAATGTCCAAACTCTGATTATTATTGATAATCTCTGGTGATTAATGTGATAGTTGGAAACTAATCGATTGATTAACCAATCATTGCAGCTCTGTCCAACTTTTAGTTGGAACTTTTTTACTTTTTGGGACTTTTTAATCACATATTTTTCAATTTAAAGTCCAATGTAGGAGACAAAACCTGAACATTGTGATTATTCTATTGATTAATAGTTTGTTTCTCAAAGATGAAGATTCAGGTTTAAAAACATCAAACTGATCAATCAATCCATCAATACATTAACGACTAATCAATTAATCCTCTAGGTGTGGACTGCTGAGCTACGTCTATCGTTTAATGAACCAAACCACTAACTGATCAATGGTTTCTGATTTCTTCTGACTGACTGACTGACTGACTGATCGACTGACTAATAGACTGACTAATAGACTGACTGACTGACTGGCTGGCTGGCTGGCTGACTGGCTGGCTGACTGGCTGGCTGACTAATAGACTGACTAATAGACTGACTGGCTGACTGGCTGACTGACTGACTGACTGACTGACTGACTGGCTGGCTGGCTGGCTGACTGGCTGGCTGACTGGCTGGCTGACTAATAGACTGACTAATAGACTGACTGGCTGACTGGCTGACTGACTGACTGGCTGGCTGATGATCAGCACAGTGACTCCTCACATTCTCATCATAACCTGAACATTAAACCAGCTCTCCATGCCGTTGCCAGGGCAACAGCGGCCCTCTTGACGTGCCCCACCGGTCCTGGGTACACATCCCGTAGGGTCGTAAATGTGGGATGACAGCGAGGGGGGGGCAGCAGGTATGGGGAGGGGGGGGTCACATGACGAACCTGCTGGAGCCAAAATAAAACGTCTTTTCTGTTTCTTCAGGTTCATCGATTCTGAATCAATAAGATGTTATAAGCAATGAGGCCGTTTAACAAACACTTTTGTGTAAAACGTCAGGAATCTTCAGAAATAAATATTCAGGGCTGCAACCAGCCACTATTCTAATGGTTGATTAATTACTGAAATGTTTATTCGATCAGTTATTGGTTCGTTAAATGTGTAAAATGTTGATCAGTGTTTCTAAAGCTGCAGATTGAAGCTAAAATGTCTTTTTTTGTCCACAACCCAAAGATCATCAGTTTACTATTATAGAAGAATAAAGAAACCAGGAAATGATCAGAGAACAGAAGCTGAACCAGAGAATCTGGACATTTATCAGTAAAAATGACTCATAAAATCCATTAACCGATAATCAGAATAGTTGATAATTAATTACAGCTGGAAACTAATCGATTAATCATTGCAGCCCTTTCTCATTTATATTTAATAATCAATGTCAAGTGTGAATTTCTTTTCTAATTCAACTGCAATTAATTAATAAAGAATAAAAGGGTAAATTTACACATTTTATTAACACATTTCAATATTTGTGTCTATCAGGAATCTCTTTTTTTAACCTTTGTTGCTATACATTAAATATTTTTCAGCAACTGCAGAATATTATATTTTGAGAAGAATGTACTTTAATTTTATATTTAATCCATGAGGATGGAATTATTTCTACTTATTTTAAAAGTCTAAATCCACATATTTAAGTTAAAACCAATCACATTTTTCTGTATCTATTTCTTCTATTTAACATTCAGACAATGAACCGAACCAAATGTTTTACTTTCTGCACGTTAAATTAAATTGTACAGACTTTTCTCTAATTACGTTGGAGTTAGATCAGCTGGTTTACTACATATACTTCCAGGAAATAAATGGTATTAAATCACCCAAACACAGGCCTAACCACGAAGCTGCCTGACCTTTGACCTCCACAGTCCACGCTGACCTCACACGACCTGCGAACCAGGAAGTGACGCGGAAAAAGATAAAAAGAAGAAAACAACACGGTAATTCCACCCTAAAACATAAACACACACACACACACACACACACACAGAAGACAAAAACTGAAAATAACCAGAAGAGAAGGTGGAAGCATTTATTTATAAAAATGATTCAGATTATCAGACTAGTTGGTGATTGATCATTTAACTGATCAGAACAGTTGGTGATTGATCCATTCATTGATTATCAGAACAGTTGGTGATTGATCCATTCATTGATCATCAGACTAGTTGGTGATTGGTCCATTCATTGATTATCAGAACAGTTGGTGATTGATCCATTAATTGATCATCAGACTAGTTGGTGATTGGTCCATTCATTGATCATCAGACTAGTTGGTGATTGGTCCATTCATTGATCATCAGACTAGTTGGTGATTGGTCCATTCATTGATCATCAGACTAGTTGGTGATTGGTCCATTCATTGATTATCAGAACAGTTGGTGATTGATCCATTAATTGATCATCAGACTAGTTGGTGATTGGTCCATTCATTGATTATCAGAACAGTTGGTGATTGATCCATTAATTGATCATCAGACTAGTTGGTGATTGGTCCATTCATTGATTATCAGAACAGTTGGTGATTGATCCATTCATTGATCATCAGACTAGTTGGTGATTGGTCCATTCATTGATCATCAGACTAGTTGGTGATTGATCCATTCATTGATCATCAGACTAGTTGGTGATTGATCCATTAATTGATCATCAGACTAGTTGGTGATTGGTCCATTCATTGATTATCAGAACAGTTGGTGATTGATCCATTAATTGATCATCAGACTAGTTGGTGATTGGTCCATTCATTGATTATCAGAACAGTTGGTGATTGATCCATTAATTGATCATCAGACTAGTTGGTGATTGGTCCATTCATTGATCATCAGACTAGTTGGTGATTGATCCATTAATTGATCATCAGAACAGTTGGTGATTGGTCCATTCATTGATTATCAGAACAGTTGGTGATTGATCCATTAATTGATCATCAGACTAGTTGGTGATTGGTCCATTCATTGATTATCAGAACAGTTGGTGATTGATCCATTAATTGATCATCAGACTAGTTGGTGATTGGTCCATTCATTGATTATCAGAACAGTTGGTGATTGATCCATTAATTGATCATCAGACTAGTTGGTGATTGATCCATTCATTGATCATCAGACTAGTTGGTGATTGATCCATTAATTGATCATCAGACTAGTTGGTGATTGGTCCATTCATTGATTATCAGAACAGTTGGTGATTGATCCACTTGTTGCAGCTCAAAATTAATTTTGTCTGCCTGTTGATTGTTCTATCTGTGATTGGCTTAACAAAACTTTTTACATCTCTCTGGTCAAACTGTCATCACTGCTTTTATTTATAATAATAATCACTTGATGCATGGAGTCAGGCTTTATAACAAGTTTAAGTGGGCGTTTTACACTTGTTTCCCTTTTCTAAACTTTCTCTCTGTCAAACCTCATCCTCTCTATTTTTAGTTTCCCTTCATAGATTAGGATCTATTTATAGCAACACACTGTCGTCCAATGAGAATCCTCATACACACACACGAAAAAAAGTCATTACATAATTCTCTAAACACTTCAACACTTCCTCTCTATGCTGAGAGCACACACACACACGCACACACTGTCTCACACACACACACACATACACACACACACACGCACACACTGTCTCACACACACACACATACAAACACACACACTGTCTCACACACACACACATACAAACACACACACTGTCTCACACACACACACACACACACACACACACTGTCTCACACAACCACACACACACAACTACACACACACACACAGCCTGTTCTGTCTGCATCACAGTCGCTATGACAACCAGATGACCAATCCAGCAATACAGCCAATCAGGAAGAAGAGAGACACAGACAGGTACAGACAGGTAGAGACAGACACAGACAGGTACAGACAGGTAGAGACAGGTACAGACAGGTACAGACACAGACACAGACAGGTACAGACACAGACAGGTACAGACAGGTACAGACAGGTACAGACAGGTACAGACACAGACACAGACAGGTACAGACAGGTACAGACAGGTACAGACACAGACACAGACAGGTACAGACACAGACAGGTACAGACAGACACAGACAGGTACAGACAGGTACAGACAGGTACAGACAGGTCAGGGCTGAGGTGAATCTCTCATTAACTTTTGTACCAACTTGAGTTCAGATCCATTTCTGTATGTTTACATCACCAGGAAATAAACAACATCACCAACAACAACATCCACCAGACCAGAACCAGACCAGAACCAGAACCAGACCAGAACCAGAACCAGACCAGAACCAGAACCAGACCAGACCCAGAACCAGAACCAGAACCAGACCAGACCCAGATCAGAACGAGACCCAACCCGAACCAGACCAGAACCAGACCAGAACCAGACCCAGATCAGAACCAGACCAGTA
Organism: Eupleurogrammus muticus; assembly: GCA_036785175.1. Lineage (NCBI taxonomy): Eukaryota > Metazoa > Chordata > Actinopteri > Scombriformes > Trichiuridae > Eupleurogrammus > Eupleurogrammus muticus. The sequence goes on from JAYKQN010000003.1 coordinate 32,653,898, forward strand.
CCACACCCAACCTGACCCAGACCAGAACCAGACAAGAACCAGACCAGAACCAGACCAGAACCACACCCAACCTGACACAGACCAGAACCAGAACCTGACCAGAACCAGACCAGACCATAACCAGAACCTGGCCAGAACCTGTCCAGAACCAGAATGAGACCAGAACCTGGAAGGAAGGGAGGAAGGAAGGAAGGAATGTTCAGCCTGATTCAGGAATGTTTAATATGATTCAGGAATGTTTAATATGATTCAGGAATGTTTAATATGGTTCAGGAATGTTTAATATGATTCAGGAATGTTCAGCCTGATTCAGGAATGTTTAATATGATTCAGGAATGTTTAATATGATTCAGGAATGTTTAATATGGTTCAGGAATGTTTAATATGGTTCAGGAATGTTTAATATGGTTCAGGAATGTTTAATATGATTCAGGAATGTTTAATATGGTTCAGGAATGTTCAGCCCGATTCAGGAATGTTTAATATGATTCAGGAATGTTTAATATGGTTCAGGAATGTTCAGCCTGATTCAGGAATGTTTAATATGATTCAGGAATGTTTAATATGGTTCAGGAATGTTTAATATGATTCAGGAATGTTCAGCCCGATTCAGGAATGTTTAATATGATTCAGGAATGTTTAATATGATTCAGGAATGTTTAATATGGTTCAGGAATGTTTAATATGATTCAGGAATGTTCAGCCTGATTCAGGAATGTTTAATATGGTTCAGGAATGTTTCATATGGTTCAGGAATGTTTAATATGGTTCAGGAATGTTCAGCCTGATTCAGGAATGTTTAATATGATTCAGGAATGTTTAATATGATTCAGGAATGTTTAATATGGTTCAGGAATGTTTAATATGATTCAGGAATGTTCAGCCCGATTCAGGAATGTTTAATATGATTCAGGAATGTTTAATATGGTTCAGGAATGTTCAGCCTGATTCAGGAATATTTAATATGATTCAGGAATGTTCAGCCCGATTCAGGAATGTTTAATATGATTCAGGAATGTTTAATATGGTTCAGGAATGTTCAGCCTGATTCAGGAATGTTTAATATGATTCAGGAATGTTTAATATGATTCAGGAATGTTCAGCCCGATTCAGGAATGTTTAATATGGTTCAGGAATGTTTCATATGGTTCAGGAATGTTTAATATGGTTCAGGAATGTTTAATATGGTTCAGGAATGTTCAGTCCGATTCAGGAATGTTTAATATGATTCAGGAATGTTTAATATGGTTCAGGAATGTTCAGCCTGATTTAGGAATGTTTAATATGGTTCAGGAATGTTTAATATGATTCAGGAATGTTCAGCCTGATTCAGGAATGTTTAATATGATTTAGGAATGTTCAGCCCGATTCAGGAATGTTTAATATGGTTCAGGAATGTTTAATATGATTCAGGAATGTTTAATATGGTTCAGGAATGTTTATTATGGTTCAGGAATGTTCAGCCCGATTCAGGAATGTTTAATATGGTTCAGGAATGTTTAATATAATTCAGGAATGTTCAGCCTGATTCAGGAATGTTTAATATGATTCAGGAATGTTCAGCCCGATTCAGGAATGTTTAATATGGTTCAGGAATGTTCAGCCTGATTCAGGAATGTTCAGCCTGATTCAGGAATGTTTCATATGGTTCAGGAATGTTTCATATGGTTCAGGAATGTTTAATATGATTCAGGAATGTTTAATATGATTCAGGAATGTTCAGCCCGATTCAGGAATGTTTAATATGATTCAGGAATGTTTAATATGGTTCAGGAATGTTCAGCCTGATTCAGGAATATTTAATATGATTCAGGAATGTTTAATATGATTCAGGAATGTTCAGCCCGATTCAGGAATGTTTAATATGGTTCAGGAATGTTTCATATGGTTCAGGAATGTTTAATATGGTTCAGGAATGTTTAATATGGTTCAGGAATGTTCAGTCCGATTCAGGAATGTTTAATATGATTCAGGAATGTTTAATATGGTTCAGGAATGTTTAATATGATTCAGGAATGTTCAGCCTGATTCAGGAATGTTTAATATGATTTAGGAATGTTTAATATGATTCAGGAATGTTTAATATGATTCAGGAATGTTCAGCCTGATTCAGGAATGTTTAATATGGTTCAGGAATGTTCAGCCTGATTCAGGAATGTTTAATATGGTTCAGGAATGTTTAATATGGTTCAGGAATGTTCAGCCTGATTCAGGAATGTTTAATATGATTTAGGAATGTTCAGCCCGATTCAGGGATGTTTAATATGGTTCAGGAATGTTTAATATGATTCAGGAATGTTCAGCCCGATTCAGGAATGTTTAATATGGTTCAGGAATGTTCAGCCTGATTCAGGAATGGTTAATATGGTTCAGGAATGTTCAGCCTGATTCAGGAATGTTTAATATGGTTCAGGAATGTTTAATATGATTCAGGAATGTTCAGCCTGATTCAGGAATGTTTAATATGGTTCAGGAATGTTCAGCCTGATTCAGGAATGTTTAATATGATTCAGGAATGTTCAGCCCGATTCAGGAATGTTTAATATGGTTCAGGAATGTTCAGCCTGATTCAGGAATGTTTAATATGGTTCAGGAATGTTCAGCCTGATTCAGGAATGTTTAATATGGTTAAGGAATTTTAGGTTCGATCTGCAGCTTTAGAAACACTGATGAACCTTAATTGACTAATTGACTCACAGCTCTGCTTCATCTTATCAGCTTCCTGTTGTCTTCTCTTCTTCAGGTGATTCTACCTGAGCTTAATCTACCCCCCCTAGAGCTAAGATAGCTCCTCCCCCCCATCATGAATGTTTAATGAATGTGTGTGTGGTCCTGGGCTGCATCAATACCCATTACAGCTGGGGGGTTAGCCTCACTGTTGCTACGCTACAGTCTCATCACCATCTACATCAGGTGATCAGATCTGACAGCGATCAGTTGATTGGTTCACTAAATGGTGTAAATGTTGATCAGTGTCTAAAGCTGCAGATTGAAGCTAAAATGTCTTTTTTTGTCCACAACCCAAAGATCATCAGTTTACTATTATAGAAGAATAAAGAAACCAGGAAATAATCAGAGAACAGAAGCTGAACCAGAGAATCTGGACATTTTATCATTAAAAATGACTCAAACTAACCATTAATAAGCAGAATTGTTGGTTAATATTTTGATAATTAGAACTAATTGATTAATAAACTAATCACCCTCATTAATCACCAACTATTTAGATAATTGATATGTCATTTTTTAAGAAGAAAATGTCCAAATTCCCCATTGCAGCTTCTCTTCTGGGATTATTTTCTGCAGAATTCTGATTGGACGAAGCTCGTTGTGTTTGCTGCATTGTGTGTTGTCATTGAAGCTCGGTCCAGTTTGATTGACAGGTGGCTGTGACGGGGCTATAAACCTACGACAACGACAGGTAACGCAACAACATCCAGAACCTCGTGCCTCATTGACCTTCATCACGGCGGTCTTATTTTCCTGTTTTTCCGTGGATCCGTGGTGTGATTCGTGTGGAGGATCCAGTCATGGAAAGTCCAGCTGCCAACGTGCCCATCTGGTACCACGGGTTCTGACTCCAGCTCATTTTATCATAAAAAGCTGTGGATGTGAAGTTTCTGATGGAACGGATTTAACAACAAACGGGAAAAATCCCACTTCTCCATAAAGTATGAACAGATTCAATAAAAATGCAGTGAACCACAGACAGTCACAGGATTCATCTACGATTATTTATACACACACACACAACATATACAAACACCAATACCAGTAGCAGACTGGTGCTGATACTGGTTTGGGTTCATTTGGTGTCGTTCTCAAAAACACTAATATTAATCTAAAGAAGATTAAAACTGGCTGCATCAAAAACATCATAAACATCAAGAAAGCTTTAAATAATATGAAAAATTATTAGATATTTGACTTTAAATTCCTTCATGAACTTCCTCACATCAACACTCAGGAAACCTGGAGTGTGTGTGTGTGTGTGTGTGTGTGTGTGTGTGTGTGTGTGTGTGTGTGTGTGTGTGTGTGTGTTCCTGCTGAAAATGTGAACAGGCGTGGGTGGAAGGGAATGTGGTCGCTGCCCCAAATCAAAAACATCCAGCATGAGCAGGAGAAAGGATGAAGATGTGAAGATGAAGATGATGGTGAAGATAATCAGGATTGGAGCAACCTCTGATTGGACAAGAGATTTTCACAAAGCATTATGGGAAACATGCATTTAAGCAACGGCGATGTCGGGAGGGGTGGGGGGTCCAGATTCAAGCAATCTCAGCTGCCCACACTGGTCACATGACAACAGTGTGTGTATGTGTGTGTGTGTGTGTGTGTGTGTGTGTGTGTGTGTGTGTGTGTGTGTGTGTGTGTGTGTGTGTGTGTCGTCCTGAACTTCTGATCCACGACTCACTGACCAGGTCTGACCAGGTCTGACCAGGTCTGACCAGGTCTTGTCGTTAACCTGGATCCTACCATACAGGTTTTCAAGCTGTTCATCATGTTTTAAATACAAAACATGTTTTCTGGATCACTTTATAATAATAATACGCGACAAACCAGAAGCAGCACCGTGAGATCCTGAATCTTCCTGCTTCCATGTGTGACAACCTTCCAGCAGACAAACAGCCATATTTCTCCTGCCTCTGTAATTGTCCTGACATGTAGTTATATTTTCAGGAGGTTCACGCCTACGCCGCGTTAAACCTTCTATAAAGAGAATAATCCAGACCAGAGCCACGGACTGGGCTCAGCTGAGACGTACCAGTCGCTGCAGAAATGAAAACAAAGGAGGAGCAGCCGATCGGCGTGAGGTGGACAACAACACACCTTCTACATCCCTAAAGAACCGCAGTCATCATCTTCACGTTGTCCGTTTGCCATTACATCGCTTTCTGAAAGAGTCACAGCAAACAGAGGTTATACATCTGCTGTAACAGGGTGAAGCTCGTCACCACAATCACTGCTGAACTCACTTCACCAGCCTGTGCTCTAAATGATCATAAACGTGGAATCTCCACAAACACAAAGGTTATTGGACGTAAACCTGGAATCAGAATAAATCTACAACAGAAGAGTCGAACTAAGCCACATTATCGAGAGTTCACTGATAATAAGATCAGAGTTACAGATGAATTATTGTCCATAAATGCTGTAAATCACTGAGGATCATTAAGAACATGAAGAATATTTTCTGTAAATGTTTAAAAAGGAGATTATAAAGGAGCCAATTAAATAATCCACAAACAGCTCCAATCTAAATAAATCTCTAAATAGTGGTTAGTTGCAGCTACTACTGATATTATATTAAACTATTTTATTATTGTATTGATGATGTGATATTGATGATATATATTGATGTTGTAACAGGAACAGATAAAATACTTTATTTAGTGTTTCTATGTGATTGCTGAACTGAACGTGGATCAGTAGGATTTTAAGTTTAACATGATCCTCAAACAGTGAGAACGTCGCTGTCCAGAGTAAAATAAAAGCAGCGGGGAGGGAGTTTCCTCCTCGACCTACAAACACAAACACACACTTTCCATAATTACAGGCCGAGCCGCTGTGGGCGTGTCCGAGGAACGAAGAACAGGCAGAACGCCGGGGAGGATCCGTGGAATCCACGCTCCACCGTTTACTGACTCGAGTCACGCGGCGTCACGTCTGAGCGTGACAGGAGCCGCGTTTTACCACGGCACATGAACGCACCGCTGGGAATCTGTGCATTCCTGTGTGTGTGTGTGTGTGTGTGTGTGTGTGTGTGTGTGTGTGTCACAGCTGATTTATATTTACTTCACTTTACTCTTACACCTCTGGTGTTGCTGCATTACATGTTACACGTTTACATGTAGTAACACATACAGTAACATCTAGTAAAATATGTAGTAACACGTGTAGTAACATGTAGTAATATATGTAGTAACATGTGTAGTAACACGTAGTAATATATGTAGTAACATGTGTAGTAACACGTAGTAATATATGTAGTAACATGTGTAGTAACATGTAGTAATATATGTAGTAACACATAGTAATATATGTAGTAACATGTGTAGTAACATGTAGTAATATATGGAGTAACACGTGTAGTAACATGTAGTAATATATGTAGTAACACGTGTAGTAACACGTAGTAATATATGTAGTAACATGTGTAGTAACATGTAGTAATATATGTAGTAACACGTAGTAATATATGTAGTAACATGTGTAGTAACATGTAGTAATATATGTAGTAACATGTATAGTAACATGTATAGTAACATATGTAGTAACACGTATAGTAACATGTAGTAATATATGTAGTAACACGTGTAGTTACACGTATAGTAACACGTATAGTAACATATGTAGTAACATGTATAGTAACATATGTAGTAACACGTATAGTAACATGTAGTAATATATGTAGTAACATGTGTAGTAACATGTAGTAATATATGTAGTAACATGTATAGTAACATGTATAGTAACATATGTAGTAACATGTATAGTAACATATGTAGTAACACGTATAGTAACATATGTAGTAATATATGTAGTAACATGTGTAGTAACATGTAGTAATATATGTAGTAACATGTATAGTAACATGTATAGTAACATATGTAGTAACACGTATAGTAACACGTAGTAATATATGTAGTAACACGTATAGTAACACGTATAGTAACATATGTAGTAACATGTATAGTAACATATGTAGTAACACGTATAGTAACATATGTAGTAACATGTGTAGTAACATGTAGTAATATATGTAGTAACATGTATAGTAACATGTATAGTAACATATGTAGTAACACGTATAGTAACATGTAGTAATATATGTAGTAACACGTATAGTAACACGTATAGTAACATATGTAGTAACATGTATAGTAACATATGTAGTAACACGTATAGTAACATGTAGTAATATATGTAGTAACATGTGTAGTAACATGTAGTAATATATGTAGTAACATGTATAGTAACATGTATAGTAACATATGTAGTAACATGTATAGTAACATATGTAGTAACACGTATAGTAACATATGTAGTAACACGTATAGTAACATATGTAGTAACACGTATAGTAACATATGTAGTAATATATGTAGTAACATGTGTAGTAACATGTAGTAATATATGTAGTAACATGTGTAGTTACACATATAGTAACACGTATAGTAACATATGTAGTAACACGTATAGTAACATATGTAGTAATATATGTAGTAACATGTGTAGTAACATGTAGTAATATATGTAGTAACACGTGTAGTTACACGTATAGTAACACGTATAGTAACATATGTAGTAACATGTATAGTAACATGTGTAGTAACACGTAGTAATATATGTAGTAACATGTGTAGTAACACGTAGTAATATATGTAGTAACATGTGTAGTAACATGTAGTAATATATGTAGTCACATGTATAGTAACTTGTATAGTAACATGTAGTAATATATGTAGTAACACGTGTAGTTACACATATAGTAACATATGTAGTAACATGTATAGTAACATGTGTAGTAACAGTTTCATATTTCTGCTCATTTATTATTATCATCATATTTATTTCATGATGTTATATGAAGTTTATCAAAGAAGCCAATGAGGAAACCAAAGGATGCTGATTACAGTGATGTCAACATATATTTTTGTTTTGAATCAATAAATTAATATTAAAAATATGAGCCCTCTATTGCATAGTGTTGGCATATGGTAAAAATCCCTTTGGCTCAAGAGCATAAAAAAGCAATAATTTAAAATTCCATGTTTTACTGTTTTTTACTGTCTTTTACTATGAAGGTAAAATATAAACACATCACATGACCAGGAAATACTCAGTTTCATATGGACTAATAAAAGGAAATAAAGCTTTATTATCATTATTTGAACAATTTTTTGCTTCATTAAATCTTGATCAGCGTTTCCTAAAGTTGAAGATTGAACCTAAAATGTATTTTTGTCCACAACCCAAAGATCATCAGTTCACTGTTATAAAACCACAGAAAGTCAAAGTCACGCGACGTGCGACACGTCCGAGGCCGTGACAGAAACTCGCTTTTACCACGGCACTCAAACGCACCATCAGTTTGTAGATTAAGGCCCTCTCTGGGAATGTGTGTGTGTGTGTGTGTGATCTTTCCTCGAGTGCTGCTGCTGCAGCGACTACATAGAGCCATCTAGCTGCAGCTGACGACAAAAAAATAAAAAAGATGGACGGCAGTCTCCTCCTTTTCTCTTCTCCACAAAGCCGAGAGGAAAACAGAGCACTTCAAATGTGGCGTAAAGAGGAGGAGGAGGAGGAGGAGGAGGAGGAGGAGACGCCGCTGCGTCTTCAAGCTGTAATCCCCTCGCTCTCTGGCCATCTAATGGGCGGTTCACTTCCACGTCCTGCACCATTAAAACCAGCAGCTTCCTCCACTATTAAACCACGGCAGAAATCTGCCATTTTTACATTTCAAAGGGGGGGGGTCAGCAACAAAAGAAATGTTGACATTCCCAACATGTATCCTAAAGGAAAACCACACACACACACACACACACACACCAGAAACAAGCCTCCTCCCAACGGGAAAACCACCGGAGCATTCCTGGGAATCCCACACTTTTCCGATCACAATCACACTCCGTACACTAGCGGCCCCCCCCAGTACCGTCCAGGTGAGCCCCCCCCAGAGGAAGCGTTGCGACATCACTGATTCCTTCTTCTTTGCAGAACAATACGCAGCCAGAAAACACAAAAACACAGCAGAAGAAAAGCAGAAGTTTCTGAGCTGCAGAAACAGGAAAAATGGAAGAAAAACACAGGAAACTACAGCGTGTGTGTACAAGTACTGCAAGTCTGCTGCTGGGTAGTACTTGTTGCTGCTGGGTAGTACTTGTTGCTGCTGGGTAGTACTTGTTGCTGCTGTGTAGTACTTGTTGCTGCTGTGTAGTACTTGTTGCTGCTGTGTAGTACTTGTTGCTGCTGGGTAGTACTTGTTGCTGCTGTGTAGTACTTGTTGCTGCTGGGTAGTACTTGTTGCTGCTGGGTAGTACTTGTTGCTGCTGTGTAGTACTTGTTGCTGCTGGGTAGTACTTGTTGCTGCTGGGTAGTACTTGTTCTTGTTAGCCGTTATTGTTGTAAATAAAAACTGCAGTTGTGGCTTTAAAAAGTGAAATGTGCATTTCCAACACTCAGAAACATGTTTTCAACAAGTAGTTCTAGTCATAGTACCAATACCAGTACTACTATTAGTAATAGTGGTAGTACACAGTAAAGTCCACAACTCTTTAAGTGTAACACTTCCAGAATTGGTTTAAACACTAGTAATAAAAGTACTGTTATATTAACACTAGGGATTTTATTGTGTAAAAGTACTAGTACCAGTAGTAGTATTATTAGTACTACTAGAGGTATGCGTAGTAGTAGCATTAGTATTACACAGTAAAATCCCCAGTGTTATTAACACTTAAAGAGAACTAACTCACACCACCACTACCACTACTACTACTACTACTACTATTAACTCTTTAATAAGAGTTAAGTTTAGCATTAATGGTACAACTACTATCACTCCTATTAGTACCAATACTACTATGACTAGTACTAATGGTACCACTACTATCACTCCTTTTAGTACCAATACTAGTTTTACTAACCATACAACTACTAGTAGTACTAGTGGTACTCGTATAGTACTAGTAGAGGTACTAGTTTTAATAACAGTACCAGTAGTACCACCAGTATTGGTACCAGTAGTACCACCAGTAGCACGACTACAACCAGTAGTAGTAGCACCAGTACCACCAGTAGTAGTACCAGTAGTACTATCAGTAGTACTACCACCAGTAGCAGTACCACCAGTACCACCAATAGTAGTAGTAGTAGCACCAGTACCACCAATACTAGCAAAAGTATCACCAGTAGTAGCACCACCAGCACCACCAGCAGCACCAGTAGTAGTAGTACCACCAGCAGCATCAGCACCATTACCACCAGCAGCACCAGTAGTAGTAGTATCACCAGCAGCACCAGCAGCACCAGTAGTAGTACCACCAGCAGCACCAGCAGCACCAGTAGTAGTACCACCAGTACCACCAGCAGCACCAGTAGTAGTACCACCAGCAGCACCAGCAGTACCACCAGTACTAGTACCACCAGCAGCACCAGCACCAGTAGTAGCACCATCAGCACCACCAGCAGCACCAGTAGTAGTATCACCAGCACCACCAGCACCACCAGCAGTAGTACCACCAGTACCAGCACCACCAGCAGCACCAGTACCACCAGTACTACCAGCAGTACCAGCACCAGTAGTAGTATCACCAGCAGTAACAGCACCAGTATCACCAGCAGCACCAGTACCAGCAGCAGCACCAGTAGTAGTACCAACAGCAGCACCAGCAGTAGTACCAGCAGCACCAGCAGTAGTACCAGCAGTAGTACCAGCAGTAGTACCAACAGCAGCACCAGCAGTAGTACCAGCAGTAGTACCAACAGCAGCACCAGCAGTAGTACCCGCAGTACCAGCAGCACCAGCAGTAGTACCCGCAGCACCAGCAGCAGTATCACCAGCACCACCAGCAGCACCAGTAGTAGTACCACCAGCACCACCAGCAGTAGTACCACTAGTACCAGCACCACCAGCAGCACCAGTACCACCAGTACTACCAGCAGTACCAGCACCAGTAGTAGTATCACCACCAGTATCACCAGCAGCACCAGTACCAGCAGCAGCACCAGTAGTAGTACCAACAGCAGCACCAGCAGTAGTACCAGCAGCAGCACCAGCAGTAGTACCAGCAGTACCAGCAGCACCAGCAGTAGTACCAGCAGTACCAGCAGTAGTACCAACAGCAGCACCAGCAGTAGTACCAGCAGTAGTACCAACAGCAGCACCAGCAGTAGTACCAACAGCAGCACCAGCAGTAGTACCAACAGCAGCACCAGCAGTAGTACCAACAGCAGCACCAGCAGTAGTACCAGCAGTAGTACCAACAGCAGCACCAGCAGTAGTACCAACAGCAGCACCAGCAGTAGTACCAGCAGTACCAGCAGCACCAGCAGTAGTACCCGCAGCACTAGCAGCAGTGCAGCCGTCCAGAGGAATGCGGGTGTGTGCGGTGTGTGCGGGTGTCCGCCGCGTCTTACCGCTATGAGCGTGTTGTTCCTCTGCTCCGCGGAGGACGCGGAGTCCGGGTCCTGCTGCTTGCTCTGCGGCTGCTTGCTGCTCCCTCCGCCGCCTCCCCCCCCGCCGCCGGCGGACTTCTTGGCCCTCTGCTCCAGGCTCCGCTGGTACAGGCTGACCGTCTCCCGGCGCTCTATCTCCAGCTGCTCGGCGTGGGCTTGCTGGTAGCGGCTCTCGCAGTTGACGTGGTGCCGGCGGCAGCCCTCGATCCGCTGCCGCAGCCGCTCCACCACGGTGCTGTGTTTAGGGATCCCGGCCCCGGCCCCGGTGGCCGCGTTCAGGCCGCTGTTGATGCAGATCCCGCCGTTGGGTCCGGCGGCGGGGGAGGCGAAGTCCCCCATCGGAGGGCCGAGCGGCTGCTATTTTGGAAGAACTTTTTTCACCTCCTCCGCCGCCTCCTCCTCCGGGCACCTCCTCTTCCTCCTCTTCCTCCTCCTCCACCTCCTCCACCACCGAGTGTCCGCGGTGAAGCGGCCGGAGCCGAGCGAGCGACAGCCGGGGCGGTTTAAAGGGCAGAGAGCCCCGGTAACGGCCCCCTACACACACACACACACACACACACAGGCTAACACAAGCTAGGACGGACACACACACACACACACACACACACACACACACAACCCCCAAAACAACAACTCCGCTGAAAAACAACAAGAAGCGGGCGGTCATACGCGCGCCCGCCGGCGGCAGCGGCGGCGGCGCGGCCCCGGGCTCCGGTTCGCGGCGTCGGCCTCCGAGAAAAAGTTTTGCTGCCTGGACCGAGCGAGCTCCGGAGTTTCCCGGTGAACTTGCATCTCATATGGTTTTGGTTTGAAAGAAATCCCGGGGAAGGTGTCGCTGGGTCGCGGTGTGCGCGTGGTGGTGGGGGGGGGGCGGCTCACGCGCCCCCCGGTTCGTCCGGTTGCGGGTCGCCCCGCACGGTTAACGCGCGGATAGAAGCGGCGGAAGTCCGTCGTCGCTGCCGCCACCATCAGTGCCCGGTCCTCTCCACCATGGCAGCGGAGTGATACCAGGACAGGAGTTCAGCGAGAACCAGCGAGAGGCTGTGAGGAGCCCGCGGAGGGACACAAAACCCGGAGCGGAGCCGCGGCGGGGATCCCGGAGAGGAGCGGTCTAGTCCCGCCGCCGACCGGGCTCCGGTGGCGGGGGCGGGACGAGCACGACTCGGATACCGCAGTGAGGAAGTACTCCGTTTCAGACAACACTGGAAGTACTACAGTACTTGCAGCGAATGAGCTGTCACGGCTGAAAGTAGTGCGGGTCCAACATGGCCCCGTTCAGTGGTGGCTGTACCTGAACTTAACGAAGTAAAGTACATCACCTAGTGCTGGAAATACAACCTGACTTTTACTGAACAGTAAATCAATCGTCATCTGTGATTTCAGAAGTATTTATAGTATTAGGTGATTATTATAAAAAGTTTATATTACTCTTATAAACTTTTATAAACAATAAAATATTATGAAGTATATTATAAACTGTATTATAATACAGTAGTACACTGATTACTACTCACAAACATCATGTCGATGCTCTCTCTCTATTTTTATCCATCATGTCATGTGGGAGTTCGACCCCCCACGGTTTAGGCCATATGTGCTCCCCTGCCTCTCTCTCACACACACACACACACACACACACACACACACACGCTTAATTAAAACATGAATAGCTCTGTTTTGCACATATGTTCCTGACATGTTAAATGTTTCTGTACTTTTTGTTTGTAGAGTTTCTACATTCGTGTTTTACAGAAACCAGGATCCGCCTCATTAATATTCATGAGCCTGTCTCTGATTGGCCGGCTAGGAGCCAGAGATGATGTGGATGCTAGCCTACCCTGGCTAAATGCTAGCTTCCTTCCTAATTTATTCTTTTGTAAACTATCTGTCTATATATTTGTCATACTTTAACATTTACAGCCGTGCTGAATCAATGCCATGACATTGAATTACTTCTACTTTTATTTTTGGTATTTTTTGGTACTTTTTGTAGATTCAGTCATTGTATTGTATTAGTTTAACTTCTACATATTTAAGTTCCAATCTAATGTCAATCTAACAATCAGACAACTAACCAAACCAAATATATTAAACTAAGATGTACAGACTTCCATCTAATCACTTTTAATTGAGTTCAATTTTCTCTTTTTAAACCTGGAATCAGAATAAATCTCCAACATGTGAGGAGACTACAGAGGACTCAGAATCTATGTATGTTGATGTTACACAGAAAACAGAGTTAGAATATTAGAAAAAACTGATAAAATAGTTCATTTAAAACTTAAAACAAAGCCAAACTGAACAAATCAGGAAAACAACTTTATAGCGTTTTACAGAACTTATTGTTCTATAAAATGCTATAAATCACTGAGGATCCAGAACATGAAGAATATATTCTGTTTAAAAATAAATTAAACAGTTGAGGTGTGTGTGTGTTATATTCATGATTATGTATTTATTGTATATATTTTATAATATATGTTATGGAATTGCCAATGTGTTTTATGTGTAAGTGTATGTGTGCATGTTATTAGGTGTGTGTGTGTGTGTGTGTGTGTGTGTGTGTGTGTGAGTGCTGCTGCCCAGTCTGGCCAGCTTAGCACTTTAGGAATGAATGGAATGTTGATTTACACACTCACACACACACACACACACACACACACACACTCCACTCATTCCTTCTATTTATTCTCCCTCTGTTTCTGCAGCTGAAACACTGACACATTTGCTGTTGAACCTTTTTTCTTTTTTTTCAGACGTATTTCAGCTCTTTATCAACGTTCTGGTCCAGCTTTTGGACCCTGAGCCACTAAATTAAAAAGTTAAAACACACTCAAAGCATCACTCAGGCTTCACAAAAAGCCCCAAGAGTGTGTGTGTGTGTCTCCTTTGGTTTTTATAAAGACCTCAAAAAACATTTTACAATTTAGATTTTCTAAATCTCAGGTTGTTTCTTGTAAATTAAATCGTTCATGCATGAACTCTCTCTCTCTCTCTCTCTCTATATATATATATATATATATATATATCTCCTCATCAATTAGTTCATTGTTTTCTGAAAGCTCACAGACCAGAGTCAGCCATGTTGGTTGGTTGGTTGGTCAGGTGACCAGTGACAGCGCTGGTTGGTTGGTTGGTTGGTCAGGTGACTAGTGACAGCACTGATTGGTTGGTTGGTTGGTTGGTCAGGTGACCAGTGACAGCGCTGGTTGGTTGGTTGGTCAGGTGACCAGTAGCACTGGTTGGTTGGTTGGTTGGTCAGGTGACCAGTGACAGCACTGATTGGTTGGTTGGTTGGTTGGTCAGGTGACCAGTGACAGCGCTGGTTGGTTGGTTGGTTGGTCAGGTGACCAGTGACAGCGCTGGTTGGTTGGTCAGGTGACCAGTGACAGCGCTGGTTGGTTGGTTGGTTGGTCAGGTGACCAGTGACAGCACTGGTTGGTTTGTTGGTCAGGTGACTAGTGACAGCACTGGTTGGTTGGTTGGTTGGTCAGGTGACCAGTGACAGCGCTGGTTGGTTTGTTGGTTGGTCAGGTGACCAGTGACAGCGCTGGTTGGTTTGTTGGTTGGTCAGGTGACCAGTGACAGCGCTGGTTGGTTTGTTGGTTGGTCAGGTGACCAGTGACAGCACTGGTTGGTTTGTTGGTTGGTCAGGTGACCAGTGACAGCACTGGTTGGTTTGTTGGTTGGTCAGGTGACCAGTGACACCCAGCGACAGCGATCCTCATCAATTAGTTCATTGTTTTCTGAAGGCTCACAGACCAGAGTCAGACATGTTGGTTCATGAGTTCTTCATCATGTCAGCAAGAGAATTAATGAAAAAAAGAAACCGACATTACTAATAAATAAATAAAAATGCACAACAGGTGTGAGGTTGATATGTTTTTTTTTTACTGTTTCTGAGGCAAATCTGCATCTGAAGGAACTGAAGCTGCAGATGTAATAAAAAGTTTTATTGATGTTTTATTTTAGCTTCACCTATAGTGAAAAGTCCTATTTTGCAAAAAAAAAAATCCACCAACAAATGCGCATCCATTCATCAGAGTTAAAATAGCAGCTGATTCATTGGCTCAGCATTGTTGAAAATAAATTCCCTCTTTGTGCTTCCTGCTGTGGACCATGTTGATCTGAAAGCTCCAGCTGATCCCTACACTTTATTTTTAAAAATAGGACGAGGAATTTCATCCTCCGTCATTTGCGGATCTGTCACCCCGTTTCCTTGGCGATGGGAGGCGGCGGGATACGTGAGGGCTTCATCTCCAGGACAATAAACCAAAGGTCCTCAGACCAGAGACTGAAGACAATGACGTCAGCGTCAAGGAAATGAGTTGATCAGAAATCTCTGGATATCTGGTGCTGAATCTACACAGCAACAAACAACAGAGAGGGAGGGGCCTTGGTTGGTTGGTCAGGTGACCAGTGACAGCACTGGTTGGTTGGTTGGTTGGTCAGGTGACCAATGACAGTGTTGGTCAGGTGACCAATGACAGCGTTGGTTGGTTGATCAGGTGACCAGTGACAGCGCTGGTTGGTTGGTTGATCAGGTGACCAGTGACAGCGTTGGTTGGTTGGTTGGTTGGTCAGGTGACCAATGACAGCATTGGTTGGTTGGTTGGTTGGTCAGGTGACCATCGACAGCGTTGGTTGGTTGGTCAGGTGACCAATGACAGCGTTGGTTGGTTGGTTGGTCAGGTGACCATCAACAGCGTTGGTTGGTTGGTCAGGTGACCAATGACAGCGTTGGTTGGTTGGTTGGTTGGTCAGGTGACCAATGACAGCATTGGTTGGTTGGTTGGTTGGTCAGGTGACCATCGACAGCATTGGTTGGTTGGTTGGTCAGGTGACCAATGACAGTGTTGGTTGGTTGGTTGGTTGGTTGGTTGGTCAGGTGACTAATGACAGCGTTGGTTGGTTGGTTGGTGGTT
>JAYKQN010000003.1:32685000-32705000 GCA_036785175.1 Eupleurogrammus muticus
GAACACATCACACGTCACGTGACCGCATCACGCCGTCACCTGAACACATCACACGTCACCTGAACGCATCACGCCATCCCCTGAACGCATGTTGCCGTCACCTGAACACATCACATGTCACCTGAACGCATCACGCCGTCACCTGAACACATCACACAGTCACGTGAACGCATCACGCCTTCACCTGAACACTTCACACGTCACCTGAATGCATCAGGCCGTCACCTGAACACATCACGCCGTCCCCTGAACGCATCAGGCCGTCACCTGAACACATCACATGTCACCTAAACGCATCGTGCCGTCATCTGTCGTCATCTGCCGCATGTGCCCGTCACCTGAACACATCACACCGTCACGTGAACGCATCACGCCGTCACCTGAACGCATCACGCCGTCACCTGAACACATCACACGTCACCTAAACGCATGTTGCCGTCACCTGAACACATCACACGTCGCCTGAACACGTCACGCCATCACCAGAACACATGTTGCCGTCACCTGAACACATCACACGTCACCTGAACGCATGTTACCGTCACCTGAACACAACACACTGTCACGTGAACGCATCACCCCGTCACCTGAACGCATGTTGCCGTCACCTGAACGCATTATGCCGTCACCTGAACGCATTGCGCCGTCACCTGAACACATCACGCCGTCACCTGAACACATCACACCATCACCTGAACACATCACTCCGTCACGTGAACGCATCACGCCGTCACCTGAACACATCACGCCGTCCCCTGAACGCATGTTGCCATCACCTGAACACATCACGTCACCTAAACACATCACGCCATCACCTGAACGCATCACGCCGTCACCTGAACACATCACGCCGTCACCTGAACACATCACACGTCACCTGAACGCATGTTGCCGTCACCTGAACACATCACTCCGTCACCTGAACACATCACACCGTCACCTGAACACATGTTGCCTTCACCTGAACACATCACTCCGTCACGTGAACGCATCACGCCGTCACCTGAAAACATCACGCTGTCACCTGAACACATCACACGTCACCTGAATGCATCACGCCGTCACCTGAACACTTCACACGTCACCTGAACGCATCGTGCTGTCATCTGTCGTCATCTGCCGGATGTTGCCATCACCTGAACACATCACACGTCACCTGAACGCATGTTGCCATCACCTGAACACATCACACGTCACGTGAACGCATCACGCCGTCACCTGAACACATCACACGTCACCTGAACGCATCACGCCATCCCCTGAACGCATGTTGCCGTCACCTGAACACATCACATGTCACCTGAACGCATCACACCGTCACCTGAACACATCACACAGTCACGTGAACGCATCAGGCCGTCACCTGAACACATCACATGTCACCTAAACGCATCGTGCCGTCATCTGTCGTCATGTGCCGCATGTTCCCGTCACCTGAACACATCACACCGTCACGTGAACGCATCACGCCTTCACCTGAACGCATCACGCCGTCACCTGAACACATCACACGTCACCTAAACGCATGTTGCCGTCACCTGAACACATCACACGTCGCCTGAACACGTCACGCCATCACCAGAACACATGTTGCCGTCACCTGAACACATCACACGTCACCTGAACGCATGTTACCGTCACCTGAACACAACACACTGTCACGTGAACGCATCACCCCGTCACCTGAACGCATGTTGCCGTCACCTGAACGCATTATGCCGTCACCTGAACGCATTGCGCCGTCACCTGAACACATCACTCCGTCACGTGAACGCATCACGCCGTCACCTGAACACATCACGCCGTCCCCTGAACGCATGTTGCCGTCACCTGAACACATCACGTCACCTAAACGCATCACGCCATCACCTGAACGCATCACGCCGTCACCTGAACACATCACGCCGTCACCTGAACACATCACGCCGTCACCTGAACGCATGTTGCCGTCACCTGAACACATCACTCCGTCACCTGAACGCATGTTGCCGTCACCTGAACACATCACTCCGTCACCTGAACACATCACACGTCACCTGAACGCATCGTGCTGTCATCTGTCGTCATCTGCCGCATGTTGCCATCACCTGAACACATCACACGTCACCTGAACGCATGTTGCCATCACCTGAACACATCACACGTCACGTGACCGCATCACGCCGTCACCTGAACACATCACACGTCACCTGAACGCATCACGCCATCCCCTGAACGCATGTTGCCGTCACCTGAACACATCACATGTCACCTGAACGCATCACGCCGTCACCTGAACACATCACACAGTCACGTGAACGCATCACGCCTTCACCTGAACACTTCACACGTCACCTGAATGCATCAGGCCGTCACCTGAACACATCACGCCGTCCCCTGAACGCATCAGGCCGTCACCTGAACACATCACATGTCACCTAAACGCATCGTGCCGTCATCTGTCGTCATCTGCCGCATGTGCCCGTCACCTGAACACATCACACCGTCACGTGAACGCATCACGCCGTCACCTGAACGCATCACGCCGTCACCTGAACACATCACACGTCACCTAAACGCATGTTGCCGTCACCTGAACACATCACACGTCGCCTGAACACGTCACGCCATCACCAGAACACATGTTGCCGTCACCTGAACACATCACACGTCACCTGAACGCATGTTACCGTCACCTGAACACAACACACTGTCACGTGAACGCATCACCCCGTCACCTGAACGCATGTTGCCGTCACCTGAACGCATTATGCCGTCACCTGAACGCATTGCGCCGTCACCTGAACACATCACGCCGTCACCTGAACACATCACACCATCACCTGAACACATCACTCCGTCACGTGAACGCATCACGCCGTCACCTGAACACATCACGCCGTCCCCTGAACGCATGTTGCCATCACCTGAACACATCACGTCACCTAAACACATCACGCCATCACCTGAACGCATCACGCCGTCACCTGAACACATCACGCCGTCACCTGAACACATCACACGTCACCTGAACGCATGTTGCCGTCACCTGAACACATCACTCCGTCACCTGAACACATCACACCGTCACCTGAACACATGTTGCCTTCACCTGAACACATCACTCCGTCACGTGAACGCATCACGCCGTCACCTGAAAACATCACGCTGTCACCTGAACACATCCCACGTCACCTGAACGCATGTTGCCGTCACCTGAACACATCACTCCGTCACCTGAACGCATCACGCTGTCACCTGAACACATCACACATCACCTGAACACATCCCACGTCACCTGAACGCATGTTGCCGTCACCTGAACACATCACACGTCACCTGAACGCATCACGCTGTCACCTGAACACATCACACATCACCTGAACACATCCCACGTCACCTGAACGCATGTTGCCGTCACCTGAACACATCACACATCACCTGAACACATCACACGTCACCTGAACGCATCACGCCGTCACCTGAACACATCACACCGTCACCTGAACGCATCAAGCCGTCACCTGAACGCATCACGCTGTCACCTGAACACATCACACGTCACCTAAACGCATGTTGCCGTCACCTGAACACATCACACGTCGCCTGAACACATCACGCCATCACCAGAACACATGTTGCCGTCACCTGAACACATCACACGTCACCTGAACATATCACGCCATCACCAGAACACATGTTGCCGTCACCTGAACACATCACACGTCACCTGAACGCATGTTGCCGTCACCTGAACACATCACTCCGTCACCTGAACGCATCACGCCGTCCCCTGAACGCATGTTGCCGTCACCTGAACACATCACACATCACCTGAACACATCACACGTCTCCTGAACGCATCACGCCGTCACCTGAACACATCATGCCGTCACCTGAACACATCACGCCGTCACCTGAACACATCACACCATCACCTGAACACATCACTCCGTCACGTGAACGCATCAGGCCGTCACCTGAACACATCACGCCGTCCCCTGAACGCATGTTGCCGTCACCTTAACACATCACACATCACCTGAACACATCACGCATGTTGCCATCACCTAAACACATCACACAGTCACGTGAACGCATCACGCCGTCACCTGAACACATCACACGTCACCTGAACGCATGTTGCCGTCACCTGAACACATCACACATCACCTGAACACATCACACTTCACCTGAACGCATCACGCCGTCACCTGAACACATCACACCGTCACCTGAACGCATCAAGCCATCACCTGAACGCATCACGCTGTCACCTGAACACATCACACGTCACCTAAACGCATGTTGCCGTCACCTGAACACATCACACGTCGCCTGAACACATCACGCCATCACCAGAACACATGTTGCCGACACCTGAACACATCACACGTCACCTGAACACATCACGCCATCACCAGAACACATGTTGCCGTCACCTGAACACATCACACGTCACCTGAACGCATGTTGCCGTCACCTGAACACATCACTCCGTCACCTGAACGCATCACGCCGTCCCCTGAACGCATGTTGCTGTCACCTGAACACATCACACGTCACCTGAACGCATCACGCCGTCACCTGAACACATCACGCCTTCACGTGAACACATCACGCCGTCACCTGAACACATCACGCCGTCCCCTGAACGCATGTTGCCGTCACCTGAACACATCACGTCACCTAAACGCATCACGCCATCACCTGAACGCATCACGCCGTCACCTGTACACATCACACCGTCACCTGAACGCATCAAGCCGTCACCTGAACGCATCACGCTGTCACCTGAACACATCACACGTCACCTAAACGCATGTTGCCGTCACCTGAACACATCACACGTCGCCTGAACACATCACGCCATCACCAGAACACATGTTGCCGTCACCTGAACACATCACACGTCACCTGAACACATCACGCCATCACCAGAACACATGTTGCCGTCACCTGAACACATCACACGTCACCTGAACGCATGTTGCCGTCACCTGAACACATCACTCCGTCACCTGAACGCATCACGCCGTCCCCTGAACGCATGTTGCCGTCACCTGAACACATCACACATCACCTGAACACATCACACGTCACCTGAACGCATCACGCCGTCACCTGAACACATCACGCCTTCACGTGAACACATCACGCCGTCACCTGAACACATCACACCATCACCTGAACACATCACTCCGTCACGTGAACGCATCACGCCGTCACCTGAACACATCACGCCGTCCCCTGAACGCATGTTGCCGTCACCTGAACACATCACGTCACCTAAACGCATCACGCCATCACCTGAACGCATCACGCCGTCACCTGTACACATCACGCCGTCACCTGAACACATCACACGTCACCTGAACGCATGTTGCCGTAACCTGAACACATCACTCCGTCACCTGAACACATCACACCGTCACCTGAACACATGTTGCCGTCACCTGAACACATCACTCCGTCACGTGAACGCATCACGCCGTCACCTGAAAACATCACGCTGTCACCTGAACACATCACACGTCACCTGAACGCATGTTGCCATCACCTAAACACATCACACAGTCACGTGAACGCATCACGCCGTCACCTGAACACATCACACGTCACCTGAACGCATGTTGCCGTCACCTGAACACATCACACATCACCTGAACAAATCACACGTCACCTGAACGCATCACGCCGTCACCTGAACACATCACACCGTCACGTGAATGCATCACGCCGTCACCTGAACACTTCACGCGTCACCTGAACGCATCGTGCCGTCATCTGTCGTCATCTGCCGCATGTTGCCGTCACCTGAACACATCACACGTCACCTGAACGCATGTTGCCATCACCTGAACACATCACACGTCACGTAAACGCATCACGCCGTCACCTGAACACATCACACGTCACCTGAACGCATCACGCCATCCCCTGAACGCATGTTGCCGTCACCTGAACACATCACATGTCACCTGAACGCATCACGCCGTCACCTGAACACATCACACAGTCACGTGAACGCATCACGCCTTCACCTGAACACTTCACACGTCACCTGAATGCATCAGGCCGTCACCTGAACACATCACGCCGTCCCGTGAACGCATCAGGCCGTCACCTGAACACATCACATGTCACCTGAACGCATCGTGCCGTCATCTGTCGTCATCTGCCGCATGTTGCCGTCACCTGAACACATCACACCGTCACGTGAACGCATCACGCCGTCACCTGAACGCATCAAGCCGTCACCAGAACGCATCACGCTGTCACCTGAACACAATCACACGTCACCTAAATGCATCACGCTGTCACCTGAACACATCACACCGTCACCTGAACGCATGTTGCCTTCACCTGAACACATCACTCCGTCACGTGAACGCATCACGCCGTCACCTGAACACATCACACCGTCACGTAAACGCATCACGCCATCACCTGAACACATCACACGTCACCTGAACGCATGTTACCGTCACCTGAACACAACACACTGTCACGTGAACGCATCACTCCGTCACCTGAACGCATCACGCCATCACCTGAACACATCCCACGTCACCTGAACGCATGTTGCCGTCACCTGAACACATCACATGTCACCTGAACGCATCGTGCCGTCATCTGCCGTCATCTGCCGCAGGTTGCCGTCACCTGAACACATCACACCGTCAGGTGAACGCATCACGCCGTCACCTGAACACATCACGCCGTCACCTGAACACATCACGCCGTCACCTGAACACATCACACGTCACCTGAACGCATGTTGCCGTCACCTGAACACATCACTCCGTCACCTGAACACATCACACCGTCACCTGAACACATGTTGCCGTCACCTGAACACATCACTCCGTCACGTGAACGCATCACGCCGTCACCTGAACACAACACACTGTCACGTGAACGCATCACCCCGTCACCTGAACGCATCACGCCATCACCTGAACACATCACACAGTCACGTGAACGCATCACGCCGTCACCTGAACACATCACACGTCACCTGAACGCATGTTGCCGTCACCTGAACACATCACACATCACCTGAACACATCACACTTCACCTGAACGCATCACGCCGTCACCTGAACACATCACACCGTCACCTGAACGCATCAAGCCATCACCTGAACGCATCACGCTGTCACCTGAACACATCACACGTCACCTAAACGCATGTTGCCGTCACCTGAACACATCACGCCATCACCAGAACACATGTTGCCGACACCTGAACACATCACACGTCACCTGAACACATCACGCCATCACCAGAACACATGTTGCCGTCACCTGAACACATCACACGTCACCTGAACGCATGTTGCCGTCACCTGAACACATCACTCCGTCACCTGAACGCATCACGCCGTCCCCTGAACGCATGTTGCCGTCACCTGAACACATCACACATCACCTGAACACATCACACGTCACCTGAACGCATCACGCCGTCACCTGAACACATCACGCCTTCACGTGAACACATCACGCCGTCACCTGAACACATCACACCATCACCTGAACACATCACTCCGTCACGTGAACGCATCA
This sequence comes from Eupleurogrammus muticus, assembly GCA_036785175.1. NCBI lineage: Eukaryota > Metazoa > Chordata > Actinopteri > Scombriformes > Trichiuridae > Eupleurogrammus > Eupleurogrammus muticus. The sequence goes on from JAYKQN010000003.1 coordinate 32,692,552, forward strand.
CGCCGTCACCTGAACACATCACGCCGTCCCCTGAACGCATGTTGCCGTCACCTGAACACATCACGTCACCTAAACGCATCACGCCATCACCTGAACGCATCACGCCGTCACCTGTACACATCACACCGTCACCTGAACGCATCAAGCCGTCACCTGAACGCATCACGCTGTCACCTGAACACATCACACGTCACCTAAACGCATGTTGCCGTCACCTGAACACATCACACGTCGCCTGAACACATCACGCCATCACCAGAACACATGTTGCCGTCACCTGAACACATCACACGTCACCTGAACACATCACGCCATCACCAGAACACATGTTGCCGTCACCTGAACACATCACACGTCACCTGAACGCATGTTGCCGTCACCTGAACACATCACTCCGTCACCTGAACGCATCACGCCGTCCCCTGAACGCATGTTGCCGTCACCTGAACACATCACACATCACCTGAACACATCACACGTCACCTGAACGCATCACGCCGTCACCTGAACACATCACGCCTTCACGTGAACACATCACGCCGTCACCTGAACACATCACACCATCACCTGAACACATCACTCCGTCACGTGAACGCATCACGCCGTCACCTGAACACATCACGCCGTCCCCTGAACGCATGTTGCCGTCACCTGAACACATCACGTCACCTAAACGCATCACGCCATCACCTGAACGCATCACGCCGTCACCTGTACACATCACGCCGTCACCTGAACACATCACACGTCACCTGAACGCATGTTGCCGTCACCTGAACACATCACTCCGTCACCTGAACACATCACACCGTCACCTGAACACATGTTGCCGTCACCTGAACACATCACTCCGTCACGTGAACGCATCACGCCGTCACCTGAAAACATCACGCTGTCACCTGAACACATCCCACGTCACCTGAACGCATGTTGCCGTCACCTGAACACATCACTCCGTCACCTGAACGCATCACGCCGTCCCCTGAACGCATGTTGCCGTCACCTGAACACATCACACATCACCTGAACACATCACACGTCACCTGAACGCATGTTGCCATCACCTAAACACATCACACAGTCACGTGAACGCATCACGCCGTCACCTGAACACATCACACGTCACCTGAACGCATGTTGCCGTCACCTGAACACATCACACATCACCTGAACAAATCACACGTCACCTGAACGCATCACGCCGTCACCTGAACACATCACACCGTCACGTGAATGCATCACGCCGTCACCTGAACACTTCACGCGTAACCTGAACGCATCGTGCCGTCATCTGTCGTCATCTGCCGCATGTTGCCGTCACCTGAACACATCACACGTCACCTGAACGCATGTTGCCATCACCTGAACACATCACACGTCACGTAAACGCATCACGCCGTCACCTGAACACATCACACGTCACCTGAACGCATCACGCCATCCCCTGAACGCATGTTGCCGTCACCTGAACACATCACATGTCACCTGAACGCATCACGCCGTCACCTGAACACATCACACAGTCACGTGAACGCATCACGCCTTCACCTGAACACTTCACACGTCACCTGAATGCATCAGGCCGTCACCTGAACACATCACGCCGTCCCGTGAACGCATCAGGCCGTCACCTGAACACATCACATGTCACCTGAACGCATCGTGCCGTCATCTGTCGTCATCTGCCGCATGTTGCCGTCACCTGAACACATCACACCGTCACGTGAACGCATCACGCCGTCACCTGAACGCATCAAGCCGTCACCAGAACGCATCACGCTGTCACCTGAACACAATCACACGTCACCTAAATGCATCACGCTGTCACCTGAACACATCACACCGTCACCTGAACGCATGTTGCCTTCACCTGAACACATCACTCCGTCACGTGAACGCATCACGCCGTCACCTGAACACATCACACCGTCACGTAAACGCATCACGCCATCACCTGAACACATCACACGTCACCTGAACGCATGTTACCGTCACCTGAACACAACACACTGTCACGTGAACGCATCACTCCGTCACCTGAACGCATCACGCCATCACCTGAACACATCCCACGTCACCTGAACGCATGTTGCCGTCACCTGAACACATCACATGTCACCTGAACGCATCGTGCCGTCATCTGCCGTCATCTGCCGCAGGTTGCCGTCACCTGAACACATCACACAGTCACGTGAACGCATCACGCCTTCACCTGAACACTTCACACGTCACCTGAATGCATCAGGCCGTCACCTGAACACATCACGCCGTCCCGTGAACGCATCAGGCCGTCACCTGAACACATCACATGTCACCTGAACGCATCGTGCCGTCATCTGTCGTCATCTGCCGCATGTTGCCGTCACCTGAACACATCACACCGTCACGTGAACGCATCACGCCGTCACCTGACCGATCAAGCCGTCACCAGAACGCATCACGCTGTCACCTGAACACAATCACACGTCACCTAAATGCATCACGCTGTCACCTGAACACATCACACCGTCACCTGAACGCATGTTGCCTTCACCTGAACACATCACTCCGTCACGTGAACGCATCACGCCGTCACCTGAACACATCACACCGTCACGTAAACGCATCACGCCATCACCTGAACACATCACACGTCACCTGAACGCATGTTACCGTCACCTGAACACAACACACTGTCACGTGAACGCATCACTCCGTCACCTGAACGCATCACGCCATCACCTGAACACATCCCACGTCACCTGAACGCATGTTGCCGTCACCTGAACACATCACATGTCACCTGAACGCATCGTGCCGTCATCTGCCGTCATCTGCCGCAGGTTGCCGTCACCTGAACACATCACACCGTCAGGTGAACGCATCACGCCGTCACCTGAACACATCACGCCGTCACCTGAACACATCACGCCGTCACCTGAACACATCACACGTCACCTGAACGCATGTTGCCGTCACCTGAACACATCACTCCGTCACCTGAACACATCACACCGTCACCTGAACACATGTTGCCGTCACCTGAACACATCACTCCGTCACGTGAACGCATCACGCCGTCACCTGAACACAACACACTGTCACGTGAACGCATCACCCCGTCACCTGAACGCATCACGCCATCACCTGAACACATCACACAGTCACGTGAACGCATCACGCCGTCACCTGAACACATCACACGTCACCTGAACGCATGTTGCCGTCACCTGAACACATCACACATCACCTGAATACATCACACGTCACCTGAATGCATCACGCCGTCACCTGAACGCATCACGCTGTCACCTGAACACATCACACGTCACCTGAACGCATGTTGCCATCACCTGAACACATCACACCGTCACGTGAGCACATCACGCCGTCCCCTGAACACATCACGCCGTCACCTGAACACATCACACGTCACCTGAACGCATGTTGCCGTCACCTGAACACATCACTCCGTCACCTGAACACATCACACCGTCACCTGAACACATCACTCCGTCACGTGAACGCATCACGCCGTCACCTGAAAACATCACGCTGTCACCTGAACACATCCCACGTCACCTGAACGCATGTTGCCGTCACCTGAACACATCACACCGTCACCTGAATGCATCACACCATCACGTGAACGCATTACGCCGTCACATGAACGCATCACGCCGTCACCTGAATGCATCACGCTGTCACCTGAACACATCACACGTCACCTGAATGCATCACGCCATCCCCTGAACGCATGTTGCTGTCACCTGAACACATCACATGTCACCTGAACGCATGTTGCCGTCATCTGCCGCATGTTGCCGTCACCTGAACACATCACACCGTCACATGAACGCATCACGCCGTCACCTGAACGTATCACGCCGTCACCTGAACGCATCGCGCTGTCACCTGAACACATCACAGGTCACCTGAACACATGTTGCCATCACCTGAACACATCACACCGTCACGTGAACGCATCACGCCGTCACCTGAACACATCATGCCATCACCTGAACGCATCACGCCATCACCTGAACGCATCACGCCGTCACCTGAACGCATCACGCCGTCACCTGAACACATCACGCCGTCCCCTGAACGCATCAGGCCGTCACCTGAACACATCACATGTCACCTGAACGCATCGTGCCGTCATCTGTCGTCATCTGCCGCATGTTGCCGTCACCTGAACACATCACACCGTCACGTGAATGCATCACGCTGTCACCTGAACGCATCACGCCGTCACGTGAACGCATCACGCCGTCACCTGAACACATCACACGTCACCTGAACGCATCACGCCATCACCTGAACGCATCACGCCGTCACCTGAACACATCACGCCGTCCCCTGAACGCATCAGGCCGTCACCTGAACACATCACATGTCACCTGAACGCATCACGCCATCCCCTGAACGCATGTTGCCGTCACCTGAACACATCACACGTCACCTGAACGCATGTTGCCATCACGTGAACGCATCACGCCGTCACCTGAACACATCACACGTCACCTGAATGCATCACGCCATCCCCTGAACGCATGTTGCTGTCACCTGAACACATCACATGTCACCTGAACACATGTTGCCGTCATCTGCCGCATGTTGCCGTCACCTGAACACATCACACCGTCACATGAACGCATCACGCCGTCACCTGAACGTATCACGCCGTCACCTGAACGCATCGCGCTGTCACCTGAACACATCACAGGTCACCTGAACACATGTTGCCATCACCTGAACACATCACACCGTCACGTGAACGCATCACGCCGTCACCTGAACACATCATGCCATCACCTGAACGCATCACGCCATCACCTGAACGCATCACGCCGTCACCTGAACACATCACACCGTCCCCTGAACGCATCAGGCCGTCACCTGAACACATCACATGTCACCTGAACGCATCGTGCCGTCATCTGTCGTCATCTGCCGCATGTTGCCGTCACCTGAACACATCACACCGTCACGTGAATGCATCACGCCGTCACCTGAACGCATCACGCCGTCACCTGAACGCATCACACGTCACCTGAACGCATCACGCCATCCCCTGAACGCATGTTGCCGTCACCTGAACACATCACATGTCACCTGAACGCATCGTGCCGTCATCTGCCGTCATCTGCCGCATGTTGCCGTCACCTGAACGCATCGCGCTGTCACCTGAACACATCACACGTCACCTAAACGCATGTTGCCGTCACCTGAATGACCACAACCCAAAGATCATCAGTTTACTATTATAGAAGAATAAAGAAACCAGGAAATAATCAGAGAACAGAAGCTGGAACCAGAGAACACAACTTTTAACAAACACAACTTTTGTGCCGTGTCAGTCGCACCAGTTTTTATTCAGGCTACTTTATTTGATCTGAATAAAAGTGATACGAGAACTCGTTTTAATCTAAGTCCATGAATTCACAGCTTTAATGTGGTTCAGATCCAGCAGCAAGTCACAGAAGTTTCTAGAAACTTCCTGTTGGAGTCAAAGTGAACAGACGAGTGTGTTCAGTTCAAAGTTCAGCGTTGTCTCACACACACACACACACACACACACACACACACACACACACACAGGAAGAACCTGCAGCTTCAGTTTTAGAGAAGATCAGAAAAAAACTGAAAATGTAAAATTCTGGAAAAAAAGTCAGAATTCAGACTTTCTCTGAGGACTTTTCCCTTGAATGATAAAACACGACTTGTGTTCGTGGTCATGGTCTCGTTTGGTCCAAGTCTGGAAACACACATATTTGCTTTCTTCCAGTTCTTAAAGAAGAAGGATCGTCTCTTATGAATAAAAAAGTGAATCAGAAGCAGTGACACCGACGTGTTTGAGCGTTAGTTTAACATTTAACTAACGTTACTGTTTCCCTCATTTATCTCAGCCTTCATCATTAACCAGTAACCTGGTAATCCTAGAAACTCATCACTAACCTGACATCTGATTGGTGACCTTGGAAATCGTAGTAAAGTCATCTGAAGTCAAAGATACACACACACACACACACACACACTCACACACACTCACACACACACACACACACACACACTCACACACACTCACACACACACACACACACACACACACACACTCACTCACACACACACACTCACACACACTCACTCACACACACACACTCACACACACTCACTCACACACACACACACACACACACACACACACACACACACTCACTCACACAAAGCTGGAAGAGGCTGGAACCAGAGCATTTGGACAGTTTTATTAGAAAATGGCTCTAATCCATTAATCGATCATCAGAATAGTTGGTGATTGATGTGGTTGATTGTTGCAGGTTTTATCAGCAGCTGCTGCTCGTGTGTGTGTGTGTGTGTGTGTCAGTGCGCCCTCTGCCGCTCGGAGTGGTCACGCACACGCAGTGACGTCACGAGCATATATTTATAACGTAATGCCGCATTGGCCCCTGGGCAGCGTGTCAGTCACGCCGCCATCTTGGGAGGGGCAACTCCACCTAGAGAGAGACGTGTGTTAGGAGGGTCAGATAAAACACTAAAAACATTTTAGTTGTTTTTGTTTCAACTTCTATAAACGCAACTGTCCAACGTGTATTTATAAAAATCAATATATATATTTCTTATTTATATATATTTGTATATAAGTACGGATATTTTCGAACCTTAAATATAAAACGAAGTGGAGCCTCCATTTACTATGGTACTCAGTCTTGCCCGTCCCAAGATGGCGGCCGCGCTGACGCATCGGCCAAAGGCGGCTCCTCCGCGTCTGTCTGCGTCGGTGATGACGTCGATGGTGAGGTACAGCTACCATCATCATCCTCCTCCTCCTCCTCCTCCTCCTCCTCTTCCTCAGCATCACGGAGCCTCTGTGTGTTTACAGCAGACTCTCCTTTAACGGAGGAACCTTTTCTTCTTCGGGTGAGTGGGAGCCCGCTGCGAGCCGCCGGCCGCGTTGGGCGGTTAGCGGGAAGAAGAGCCGCCCGCAGCCGCTGCTCCTCCCGATGAAAGGCGGCGACTAGCCGCAGTTAGCCGGTCGTCGTTAGCATCGCCGTCCGCCCGGGGACGCGTTCACTGGTTAATTCACGCTGAAAACGAGAGCAGAAAACCGGGATTTAAGGTTCGGGTGCGGTCGGAGAGCCCGGTCCGGTAGTTAGCCTCGATGCTAGCTCGCTAGCAAGCTGACGCGTCCATTATCGGACGTCAGCTTTGATTTTCCCGGAAACGTTACCGGACAACGTCCACATTTATGGTGAAAATGTCTTTATTCGTGTATAGTGAAGACACACATTGTTTAAAATAAATGATCTATAATTTAATATGATGCCGCCGAGTCAACACAGATGATGTACCTCGTTTTTCAAAATAAAAGCTTCCCCCATGTTTGTTGTGGCTGAAGATGGACGCAGCGTGTGGTCAACAAACCAGGAAACACGTCCATCCGCTCATTAAGATGCATGAATCCTACTATTATCAATATAGCATGGGGCGTATTAGGCCATTTAAGTAATACAACAATAGATCATTAAAAATCTGTTTTGTCTGTGTTGACATATGGAATCAAATCTATTTTAGAAAATCAGAAAAATGTATTAAATGATCACATGACCAACCACGAAATTGAGATTAAATGTTAGAAAAAAACATTTTTTTCAAAATTCTGAATAAAAAAATGAAAACGGGCTGGTCATGTGACCTCAATTGTATGTCCTTCAAAATAAAAGCCCCCTTTTCACATCTAACTTAAAAAAAACTGAGTTTTTATATCACAGCTTTTTATACAAATGAAGATAAAGTATGTGCCATGTGAACACTATTTACAGTCTGTGTGTGTGTGTGTGTGTGTGTGTGTGTGTGTGTGTGTGTGTGTGTGTGTGTGTGTGTGTGTGTTCCAGTGGACCGTGGATCTGCAGCCCTGTATACTAAACAGGACAACGACCTCTTCGCCATGAACTGCGACATAGACGGTGAGTTGGAGCCGCGTCCCGATGACGACTAGAACCAGTAACTATAACTATAAGCTGGTAACTAGACCCAGTAACCATAACTAGAACCAGTAACCAGACCCGCATTGGGCTTTGTGGTTCCAGGAGACATGGAGAACCAGGTGGAGATGGAGGAGAAGACGAGGTTGATCAACCAGGTTTTGGAGCTTCAGCACACTCTGGAAGGTAGAACACACTCACTAGAAATACTGCTCTTATTAAACCATGTTATTAAATATATTTAGAGGTTTATTTCCAGTCTTCTAACTACTGGTTTCGTGTTTTAAGTGTCCTGGTTCCGTTCAGTATTTTTATTCTATTTCCACCTCAGTCTGATGCTGTTCTTGTTCCATTAGAATCTGTAACAATAATGACTGTTTACTCATCTTCTAAGTGGTTTCATTAGTGTTCATCACCGGGTCACACAGTGACTCTATGAGACCCAGAAGGTGTCAGGTGATCAGGGTGTCACTTCCTGTTTGCTCAGACCTGTCGGCCCGGGTGGACGCCGTCAAGGAGGAGAACCTGAAGCTGAAGTCGGAGAACCAGGTGCTGGGCCAGTACATCGAGAACCTCATGTCGGCCTCCAGCGTCTTCCAGACCACCGACACCAAGAGCAAAAGGAAGTGAGGAGGCCCGGAGCCCGTGGGGGGTCCGGTCCTCCTCACCGGGCCCCGCTTCTGTCCACGTCCACGCATCGTCCCATAAAAACTTTGAAATCCCGACCTGGGCCTGCAGGCGTGTCCTGCTGCTTCCTGTCCACCCGACACCAGGTGGACTCACCTGAACCTGAACAGAACCGCTCGGGTTCCTGCGGGTTCCGTGTTCCCGTCTCCAACCTCCAGAAACGTGACATAAGGAAGTCAAAAAAGTTCTAAAACAGTTTCTAAAGCGTCCATCAGGTCCCTCAAACAGTTTGTGTTCATGTCGGTTCCTTTTCCTTCAAAAGTCCGTTTGTAGCTTCTTTCTTTTCTTTTTTTTTTCTTACAAAAGTCGCATGGAACGTGTGATTTTTATTGGACACCAAATGTAACAGAATGATGCATCGATATAAATATCCACCGAGAGTTTAACACTAGTTCTGTTTTTAATTTTATAAAAGCTTTTTAACAGTTAACTATCTGGTACAAGTTTCTAGGATTGAACCCGACATGGTCTCATATAAACGTGTATTCTAATAGAAGTGCTGCTTAACTGTGAATCATTTCCAACACCGGTCTGTTATTTATTTTTGTGGAGGACTGTGGGTGGGCTGGAGGCGTTGAGCATGAACCTTCACCTCCAGCAGAACGTGATGAACATCAGCATGTCTCCTCTGGCTTCCTGTTGGACGGTGTTTCTAATGAATCCTCACTGAACCGTGACAGAAGTGAAGGAAGCAGATCATCACCCTGGAAAAATAAAATCACATTAATCCTCACTATGTTCCATAAGACAATGGCCTAAGTCAAAGTTTTTATTCTTTAGGATAAAATGATAATTTAAGTTTTCATTAAGGAGAAGCTCTAAACATGATTCTAGAATCAGTTTCTGCTGGTGAGAGATAAAGACTTTAGGAGGAAATGTTTTATAGGGATTTAGGCTAAATTTATCAAGTCAATAAATCTGCAGAAATACAGGAAGTTCCAGGATCTTCATCATTAAACATGTGTCATCACTTCATTGTAAATTCTCCACATCTCAGGTTTCTAAAAGTCAAAACTGGATGTTGAGTTACGTTCAATAAAAAACAGGAAAGAAGAACCTGGGAAAGTGATGAAAAAGTTTAATTTAACTTTAGAGTTTCACTATGGATGAAATGACAGTTTAATGCAGGTTAAAGTTGAATAAAGTCATTCTGTGACTTTTAGGGTTTGTTTTACCAGGGTGATGAAGGTTTGAGTAGATGCATATTAACATCAGGCTAAAAGCAGCCTGTAGAAACCATGGGGGGGGGGCTTCCTCAGGACGCCACGGTGAGGATGTTCATTAAGTCAGTCACCAAGTTGGGTGTCAAGCATCGAGGGGCAAATTCACAGAAAATAAAGGACGGGGTTAGAAGCTAAAATGTCTTTTCTGTCCTCAACCCAAAGATCATCAGTTTACTATTATAGAAGAATAAAGAAACCAGGAACTAATCAGAGAACAGAAGCTGAACCAGAGAATCTGGACATTTATCAGTAAAAATGACTCAGATCCATGAATCAACTGAGTTTGACACCAACAACAACAACTGACGGTTTGTTGCTGTGAACTCGCCCCTCAGCTGTTTGAGAAGGAAGATGGGTTCCATCGCAGGAGGCTGAACCTGTACCTGCTGTAACTAACGCTGGGATTTTGATATTTTACCAGTTGTACAGATTATTAGGCATTCTGTGTGTCTGGCATGCTGAAATAAAGTCAAACCTGCACCCGTCTTGGTTCGACCTGTTTTATAAAAATCCTGTGTCACCTGTAAAACTCAGAAGTTCACACAATGAGAAGCTTTGATCTGAATTTGATTTTGTATTAAATAGTTTTATTTCCAAGAGCAATGTACAATTTGCAAACAAATGTAAACAGGGAAACTGCCGGCGTGCAGCAGTGAACGTGAACTACAAAAGCTTCAGACAAGAATCATAAAACAAATAAATTAGCATCAACGTGTCCCCCGCGTCAGAACTCCAGCTTCTAGATATTTTTGGGGATTTGTACCTCTGTCAACAAAAACCCTTAAATATGGCTATCAGTGCTAATCTACCTAAAGTAAAAACACTTAAAACACTAAAACAACTGATGCTCCAAACTCGCTACAACCTAAACGGACATTTCTTAAGGAGGAGAACGACGATGAAAACCAACGAGCGGCAGCTTCGTCAAACCTCGTGTCCTCGAGCAGCTTCTTCACCAAAACCGAAGACTAGAAGTCTAAAGTTCTGAGATGACGACGCAGCCCCAGTGATATGCTGCTGGAGGGGGCGGGGCTTGTCAGGCGTTTCCACAGCAACGGGATAAGAGGGAAGGAGGAGGGGGGCAGGAAGTGGGGGGATGTGGGCGGGGCATCTGGAGTGGCTGCAGGCTACCAGGCGGGTTGGAGGAAACATGCTGTTCCACGGGGGGCAGCAGCCCTCAGTCTTTCCGTACCCTCCTCTTCCTCACGGCCTGTTTGTGACTCTCCTCAGTGACGTCTCCTCCCTCCTTTGGCTGAAGACAAGAAGAAATAAGACGGAATATTAAACCAACAAACGTCTGTCCCAACACATTCTGCTGTTCAGAGCCGCTATTTCAGGGTGTAACGAGACTCTGGCTCGTGGTTGGTCATGTGATCGCGTTGGACCAATAGCAGAGCTGGCCTCTCCTGTTTTACTCGAGTTAAACAAAGAGGAATGGGACACGTCAGAAGACTGGATCAATAAACCCAATAATTGTAGTCATAACGGTAACAATCAATGACAGACACTCATTCATTCACTTCTACGCTCAGAAACTGATCATCCATACAAACAACATGTGAAAAGACAATCACTGAGCAGTTTGGTTCGTTAAATGTGTAAAATGTTGATCAGTGTTTCTGAAGCTGCAGATTGAAGCTAAAATGTCTTTTTTTGTCCACAACCCAAAGATCATCAGTTTACTATTATAGAAGAATAAAGAAACCAGGAAATAATCAGAGAACAGAAGCTGAACCAGAGAACCTAAAGGACAGTTCCAGCTCCAGCAGGACTCACCTCATCTTCTAACGTTCTCTCAGGAGTTCTATCGTCCTCCTCCTCTTCCTCCTCCTCTTCCTCCTCATCTTCCTCTAGGTTATCTCCTGCATCGGCGCCGTCCTCCTCCTCCTCCTCCGGTTCTGTTCAGAGACGACAGATGATCAGGAACCGTAGAGCAGCAGCAACACGTGTCCTGGCTCTGACCTCCTCACCTGCTGCTGGAGGAGCCTCAGCAGCTCCACCTCCTCCCTGCTCCTCCTGCTCCTCCTGCTCCTCCTGCTCCTCCTCCAGATCCGTCTGTGGCTGCTGGTCCACCTTCTTATAAACGTACTCGTCTGATTTCTGGGGCAGAAACAGGGGGTTATAGCGAGGGCGGGGCATGGAGGACACGCCCCTGCACATGGACACGCCCCCGTGGGCGGGGCTTACCTTGGGCCAGCAGAACAGCACAGTGAGTCCTACAGGAAGCCCCACGGTCAGGATGTAGATGATCCACAGCCACGGCCGCTCCTCTGCTGCCAGAGCCAGCTGAGAGAAGACTCCTGGCTGGGGGTCAGGGGTCAGAGGTCAGGGTCAATCCATCCCCCCCCCGGTCTAATGTGTTTAACTGGCTTCTCAGTGCATTGTATTGACATTAATTCAAACGATTGAAACTCAGCATTTCAGCTGCTGAGTTTGTGCTGCCTCCAAAAAATAAATAAATGAATAAATAAAACATCCCACAGAAAATATTCATCTTCTTAATGATCCTCAGTGATTTATAGCATTTATGGAACAATAATTCATCCTTAACTCT
>JAYKQN010000003.1:32710000-32720000 GCA_036785175.1 Eupleurogrammus muticus
GGGGGTCTTGTAGGTGACCTGCAGGATGGAAACACCTTTAAATCAGTCCCCCTCAGCCACACCCCTCTAGTGACCTTCACCCTGGTCTCGCCCTGACCTGGAACGACACGTCGGCGTCGCCTCCTCCGACCGCGACGTCTGATTGGTCGGTGGGATCTTCGTCCGCCACCGTGGCCTCTTCCTCCTCCTCCTCCTCCTCTTCCTCGGCCAGCAGCACCTTCGTCAGGGATGAGACAGTTTCACAGCCATGTGCTTGTGAATGAATGAAAATATCTGCACCTAATGCAGAAGGTCAACAAATACAAACACGTGTTGGTTCCAGCAGTGTTGGGCAGGTTACTATGAAACAGTAATAAGATGTAGTTACTCCATTTGAAGACACCAGGGAGAGTAACTATTAACTTACTTAAACATTACTGTTTAGGTTTAGAATGTACTGGATTTCCTGAAGGAAGATGCAGCAGTAACTGTTCTTATGAGCCTGTAATGCTGTAGTGCCTTACAGGAGGAAGAAACCAGTTTTAGTGCTTTTTTAAAGAAAGTATCAAGTCATGTTTGGGACATTCTAGTCTGGATTCTCAGGCTGTTTCAGGACTGGCGACTACCTTCATTTCCTCCTCCACCGTCTCTTCCTCCTCCGCATTGGACACGCCCTTCTCCGGCTCCGCCTCCTGGGCCGTCGTCATGGCCGCCAACGCCACCAGCAACAAGAGGAGCCACGCCCAACCCCTGGCCGACTTCATCTGTGGGGGGGGGCAGGTGAGGGTGTTATTTATGGAGAGGCGTGTGTGATGTCAATGAGAAGGTATAAATAGACCCAGTGTGTTCGGGTGGGAGGCGGAGAACAGATGAAGGTCACTTTAGTGCAGGAGCTGCTTCTGTTACGCCTGTTTTCAGTGTAAAAATGAAGCAGAACAACAGCAGGAACGTGAACACATGATATAATACAAACAAAAATCACATTTCACATCACATGCAGTAAAATGTCTCTTGACTTACAACTATTGATTAGTTGCTTGTTTCATTAAATGATATAAATGTGGATCAGTGTTTCCAAAGCTGCAGATTGAAGCTAAAATGTCTTTTTTGTCCACAACACAAAGATCATCAGTTTACTGTTATAGAAGAATAAAGAAATTGATTATCGTGATAGTTGGAAACTATTTAACTAATTGCTGCAGCTCCAGGTGACTTGTTGACTAATAGATTTGATTTTAAAACACTCCTTTACTCTATAATCTCACATTTTTTTTCTTTTAGCTCATAGTTTTTCAAAATTTTAAAAATTTAAAGTCAAACTTACGAGACCAATGAAAAATGACAGAAATCTAACACTTTGTGCCTGATGATTCAAACCGTTAGATCCGTCATCAAAGCAGCTGGCATCTAAAATCAACCGATCGATCTCTGCAGGTTGAAGAAAAATGGATTCTGATGTGAGAGAAAACACGGATAAAAAAACAGATATACACACAGAGTGGGAGCTAAACCGAGTCTGGTTGTGCTTTATTTAAGTATTGATTACTAAGTACTAACATTTTTAATCATCATGGTAAAACACACAGATAAAACAAGCACACAAGTGTGTGTATTTAAAAATAGAGCGGGGTAATGTCATCAATCAAACCATCAAAGATTTCCTTCAGTTTAAACTGTGCTTTATCAGCGTGTCTCTTTACCATTTTCAGGTTGTTAAAACAACAATGTTCTGCATAACGCACATCCCCGTTATTTTATCTACAATCCATGCCCACACTTCCCCTACATGCATACATAGGGAGCACCAACATTTAGATAGAAGACTTTAATGTGGCCTTATAGTCGTGAAAATACTGTAAACATCCTAAATTACATTTGGCCGTGATCAGCCTTCAACCTTCAGGCTCTGGAGGAGCCAGAAAAAGTTTAATTCGTCCATTTCCAGAACAAAAAAAAAATCAATACAGCCTGACCTAATTATCACGGCGAGGCTTTGTGTGACTCAGCTGGAAACGCATCACACAGGAACCTGCCGAACAACTTCATTTAAAAACACTCATTTCCTGGTCGTGTGTGTAAATATTTAGGTCTGATGATCGAGCTGTGAAATAACGACACTCGCTCCCGTGTTGCGTCTCTGAAACATGGCCGAACACAAGACCTTTACAGAATGGGTGCTGTTGTGATGTCACAGCAGCAGGAGAATCCTGAATCCACAAACATCCCTTTAGTGCTGCAATGATTCCTCGGTTCATTGATCAGTTAAGTACTATTTTGATAAATTACCCATTTGAGTCATTTTATCAAAACTGATGTTTTGTCTCATAAGTTTGACTTTGAAATTCTCAAAAAATGTTAAAAAAAAATCAAATGTAGTTGCCAACTATTTTTTTTTTTTTACCAGACAATTTCAGTCATATTTACTGATAAATGTCCAGATTCTCTGGTTCAGCTTCTGTTCTCTGATTATTTCCTGGTTTCTTTATTCTTATATAACAGTAAACTGATGATCTTTGGGTTGTGGACAAAAAAAGACATTTTAGCTTCAATCTGCAGCTTTAGAAACACTGATCAACATTTTACATAATTTTATGAACTAATCGTTTACAAGTTCCACACAAGGATTTTCATACATTAGTAATCAACAGCACATTTGGAATAATCAACTTTTCTACTATTTACATTCTCTCAAGTAAAATATAAAATAAATGTAAAATATGTATTATTTTTTTCAATGAGTAGAGCTGCAATGATAAGTAAATACGGATATAACATTAAATCTATAATTGAGCCATTTTAATAAAGAAAATGTCAAAAATTTCTAGTAAAGTTTCAGTGACTAAAAGTGTGAGTATTCTTTAATCTTATTTTAGTCAGAGTTTTCCATGAATATAGTTTTAGTTGATAACATTTAGTCCAGCTTTATTTAATAAAAATTGTACTTTAGTCTTTTTAGTGCTAATAACTCAGTCAATATAGTTTTAGTAGTTAATAGTATAGACAAAAACAACCAATTAATATCCAATTAGTTAGAGTTATTTCTAAAGTAGAAAATTCTCTAGACAACAAATCAATGAATCGATAAATTAATCGACCAGTAAAAGCTCGGCCAACCACATCAGGAGGAATCATGGAATTATTGATTATTAATAATCACGTTACAGTCGATGCTTCTGGGTCGTTCAGGCTGCTGCTTTCAGTAAACAGACCAGCAAACACGCAACAAACATGCTAATGCAGGCCTTGTCACGGCGGGCTGCAGGTGTTCTGGCTCTGACCTCCAGCCTCTGGTTCACGGTAATTCTGACTTCTTCTTCATCCTTGCGCGAACCGCTCAGGTCCCAGGACAGCGCCAACATGGCCGCCAGAAAGATGCTCCGCTAGGCTAACGCTAGCTGGTTAGCTCCTCCGATCACAAACTACGAGCTCGCACAGCAGCTGCAGTTAATGAGCTAGCAGTTAGCAGCTAACAGCTAGCTGCTAACGCTGCCGCCTGAACACACAGAAGCTCGTTTTAAACCGCTAGTGTGACGCTAGCTCGCCGCGTTAGCCGCGTTAGCCGCGGTGGGGATGAATGAGCGCGGCGCGAACTTACCTTGCGCAGAGCTGAGCGTCGACAAGCGGTTTCTGCGCAGCCGAAACAGACACAGAGCGGACTTTTTGTGCCGCGTCTGACCCGCCGAGAGCAACCCTGAGCCCGCCGGACGCAGCAGGAAGGGACGCGGTCGTCGTCCGAATGAGGAGGAGAAGGATGGTGGTGGTGATGGTGATGTGATGATGACAGCTCGGCCCGCGAAGTGATGCGCGCGCCACAGCGACCCCGCGGCGGACATGCGCAGTAAGAACTGAATAAATAGGACACTGGAACTTGCTGCTTGCTGTTGTTAATGAATTGTCTCTATTATCAAAATTATATAGGAACATGTTTTATATAGGAAAATATTTTTTTTGGTTTATTTATTGAAGTTATTTATTTTATTTCCTATATTTTTATCTTATGTCGCTAATGACATGTTCTTGATTTGTATATGATTAGATTAGATTAGATTAGATAGCTCCTTTATTGTCCCACAGTGGGGAAATTCACAGTGCTACAGCAGCAGTTAGAAAAGTTACACAAATTTTAAAATATTAAAAAAAAAAGAAAAATTAAAAAAATTAATTAAAAACAATATACAGATATATACAGGTATATATAAATATAAATATAAATGTATTGCACTGGTCTATGTATACAATGTCTATTTTTTCTGTATGGGGGGGGTTACTGAGAGCTGTACTTGTTGTACAGTCTGACAGCTGCATATGAGTGTCATTGTATACCATCATATCAATAAAAAAATAAAGAAAAAAAAGAAAATTCATCATGTTACGAGCAGTGATGAAAAGTAACTGTGTACATTGGGTCAGGTACTTAAGTCGAGTTTTGAAGTAATTGTACTTACTGGCGTGTTTCTATTTGCTGCTACCACTCCACCATATCTCAGATTGCACTTTCTTGTCTTTTCATTGTCTTTATTTGTTATGTGTTTTGTGGAAAAGCTGCTGTATAAATGTGATAATGTATTCTAATATCTTTTGCTATTAATCTATCTAAAGTTTCTACGTTTAATTGAATAAAGTATCTGTAGACTTCATCCTGTGTACAAGTACTGTACTAAAGTACATTTTTGAGGTATCTTTACATATATATTATACGTGGAGTATAATATATAAAGTAGAGATGTTTATCTGCTAGTTACTATTTATTATTTAGATTATGAATCACATAAAGTATTAGATACATTTTTTGTATAATTGTTATGCACTTTCTGTAAAATGGTCTATATATTAAAGTGCATCTTTATGGTTAGGATTATTTGATTATTATATAAAAAACACATCATACACATGTATTTTAATGTGATGCAGTAACATTAAGTTGGTTCCACTCCAGCATAAACACTTCCTGATGTTTGTTAAACAACATAATATGTGATAATATTATAATATATGTAAGAGTCTAAAAGGGGCTCTGTGATAGGTACTTTTACTTTTTATATTTTATGTACATTCAGCTAATAACACTTGAATAACATTTTTAATGAAGGACTTTTACTTGTAAAAGAGGATGTTTAAAACTAAATTTGCTTTGGATGCAGATATAAATCTTCTATATTAGTGAAATATAGAAGGCATCAGAAACTCACAGAATTTCAAAATAAAAGCATTTTCGGAATTTTCGGTAAATTGCGTTGAAAAACGCGGACAGGGGGCGAACATTGGCCTGGTTCGATATGATTCGGTAGTTTCTCGTTAACACAGACACTTTTACCGTCGTTGATGACAATTCCGGCTTTTATTTTGACAACTGTCGTGTGTTTCCGGAGAAGAGTTTACACAAAAAGATGGCGGCCGCGTGCGTGTAGCGGTGAGTGAATGAACTGGTCGTGTATGTAACAGAGTTGTTGTGTAGATTTTACAGATTCTCACCATGAAGGAAACTCCTCTGTCCAACTGTGAGCGGGATTTTCTGCTCAAAGCCATCGAGGACAAGAAGGTGAGAAACAAGCTGTGAATTACTACACTGATGCTGCATTTGAACTCAGCATCAGCCACTTTTAACGGGTAATAACGAAGAAAAGCTTCATCACCTTAAAGGGTTCCGTGTGTGGTTCAACAGGACAGGAGAACTGAGTGGTAACGCGTGTTTTTATGTAGTGGTAACGCGTGTTTTATGTAGTGGTAACGCCTGTTTTATGTAGTGGTAACGCCTGTTTTATGTAGTGGTAACACGTGTTTAATGTAGTGGTAACGCGTGTTTAATGTAGTGGTAACGCGTGTTTAATGTAGTGGTAACGCGTGTTTAATGTAGTGGTAACGCGTGTTTAATGTAGTGGTAACGCGTGATTAATGTAGTGGTAACGCGTGTTTTATGTAGTGGTAACGCGTGTTTAATGTAGTGGTAACGCGTGTTTTTATGTAGTGGTAACACGTGTTTTATGTAGTGGTAACGCGTGTTTAATGTAGTGGTAACGCGTGTTTAATGTAGTGGTAACGCGTGTTTAATGTAGTGGTAACGCGTGTTTAATGTAGTGGTAACACGTGTTTAATGTAGTGGTAACACGTGTTTAATGTAGTGGTAACGCGTGTTTAATGTAGTGGTAACGCGTGTTTAATGTAGTGGTAACGCGTGTTTAATGTAGTGGTAACGCGTGTTTAATGTAGTGGTAACGCGTGTTTAATGTAGTGGTAACGCGTGTTTAATGTAGTGGTAACGCGTGTTTAATGTAGTGGTAACGCGTGTTTAATGTAGTGGTAACGCGTGTTTTATGTAGTGGTAACGCGTGTTTAATGTAGTGGTAACGCGTGTTTAATGTAGTGGTAACGCGTGTTTAATGTAGTGGTAACGCGTGTTTAATGTAGTGGTAACGCGTGTTTTATGTAGTGGTAACGCGTGTTTAGTGTAGTGGTAACACGTGTTTTATGTAGTGGTAACGCGTGATTAATGTAGTGGTAACGCGTGATTAATGTAGTGGTAACGCGTGTTTAATGTAGTGGTAACGCCTGTTTAATGTAGTGGTAACGCCTGTTTTATGTAGTGGTAACGCTTGTTTAATGTAGTGGTAACACGTGTTTTATGTAGTGGTAACGCTTGTTTTATGTAGTGGTAACGCCTGTTTTATGTAGTGGTAACGCCTGTTTTATGTAGTGGTAACGCGTGTTTATTGTGGTGGTAACACATGTTTTATGTAGTGGTAACGCGTGTTTTATGTAGTGGTAACGCGTGTTTAATGTAGTGGTAACACATGTTTTATGTAGTGGTAACGCCTGTTTAATGTAGTGGTAACGCGTGTTTTATGTAGTGGTAACGCGTGTTTAATGTAGTGGTAACGCGTGTTTAATGTAGTGGTAACGCGTGTTTAATGTAGTGGTAACGCGTGTTTAATGTAGTGGTAACGCGTGTTTAATGTAGTGGTAACGCGTGTTTAATGTAGTGGTAACACGTGTTTTATGTAGTGGTAACGCGTGTTTAATGTAGTGGTAACGCGTGTTTAATGTAGTGGTAACGCGTGTTTAATGTAGTGGTAACGCGTGTTTAATGTAGTGGTAACGCGTGTTTAATGTAGTGGTAACACGTGTTTTATGTAGTGGTAACGCGTGTTTAATGTAGTGGTAACGCGTGTTTAATGTAGTGGTAACGCGTGTTTAATGTAGTGGTAACGCGTGTTTAATGTAGTGGTAACGCGTGTTTAATGTAGTGGTAACGCGTGTTTAATGTAGTGGTAACGCGTGTTTAATGTAGTGGTAACGCGTGTTTAATGTAGTGGTAACACGTGTTTTATGTAGTGGTAACACGTGTTTAATGTAGTGGTAATGCCTGTTTTATGTAGTGGTAACACGTGTTTAATGTAGTGGTAATGCCTGTTTTATGTAGTGGTAATGCCTGTTTTATGTAGTGGTAATGCCTGTTTTATGTAGTGGTAACGCGTGATTAATGTAGTGGTAACGCGTGTTTTATGTAGTGGTAACGCGTGTTTAATGTAGTGGTAACACGTGTTTTATGTAGTGGTAACACGTGTTTAATGTAGTGGTAATGCCTGTTTTATGTAGTGGTAACGCGTGTTTAATGTAGTGGTAACGCGTGTTTAATGTAGTGGTAACACGTGTTTTATGTAGTGGTAACGCGTGTTTAATGTAGTGGTAACACGTGTTTTATGTAGTGGTAACACGTGTTTAATGTAGTGGTAATGCCTGTTTTATGTAGTGGTAATGCCTGTTTTATGTAGTGGTAACACGTGTTTAATGTAGTGGTAACGCGTGATTAATGTAGTGGTAACGCGTGTTTAATGTAGTGGTAACACGTGTTTTATGTAGTGGTAACACGTGTTTTATGTAGTGGTAACACGTGTTTTATGTAGTGGTAACACGTGTTTAATGTAGTGGTAACGCGTGTTTAATGTAGTGGTAACGCGTGTTTTATGTAGTGGTAACGCGTGATTAATGTAGTGGTAACGCGTGATTAATGTAGTGGTAACGCGTGTTTAATGTAGTGGTAACGCCTGTTTAATGTAGTGGTAACGCCTGTTTTATGTAGTGGTAACGCTTGTTTAATGTAGTGGTAACACGTGTTTTATGTAGTGGTAACACGTGTTTTATGTAGTGGTAACGCCTGTTTTATGTAGTGGTAACGCGTGTTTATTGTGGTGGTAACACATGTTTTATGTAGTGGTAACGCGTGTTTTATGTAGTGGTAACGCGTGTTTAATGTAGTGGTAACACGTGTTTTATGTAGTGGTAACGCCTGTTTAATGTAGTGGTAACGCGTGTTTTATGTAGTGGTAACGCGTGTTTAATGTAGTGGTAACGCGTGTTTAATGTAGTGGTAACGCGTGTTTAATGTAGTGGTAACACGTGTTTTATGTAGTGGTAACGCATGTTTTATGTAGTGGTAACGCCTGTTTTTATGTAGTGGTAACACGTGTTTTATGTAGTGGTAATGCATGTTTTATTTAGTGGTAACGCCTGTTTTTATGTAGTGGTAACACATGTTTTATGTAGTGGTAACGCGTGTTTTATGTAGTGGTAACACGTGTTTTATGTAGATTAGATTAGATTAGATGAGATAGCTCCTTTATTGTCCCACAGTGGGGAAATTCACAGTGCTACAGCAGCAGTTAGAAAAGTTACAAAAATGTTTTTAAAAATTTTAAAAAGGAAAAAAATAAAAAAATTAAAGTTAAAAAACAATATACAGATATATACAGATATATACAGGTATATATAAATATGATTATAAATGTATTGCACTGGTCTATGTATACAATGTCCATTTTTTCTGTTGGGGGGGGGGGGTTACTGAGAGCTGTACTTGTTGTACAGTCTGACAGCTGTAGGAAGGAAGGACTTCCGATATCGCTCCCTCAGACACTTTGGATGGATTAGTCTGTTGCTGAGGGAGCTCGTCAGTCCAGACAGTGTGTCCTGCATGGGGTGGAGGTGGTTTTCCATCATTGATGATATCTTCCTTATCATCCTTTCCTCTCCCACCACCTCCACTGGGTCAAGGGAGCACCCCAGGACAGAGCTGGCCTTCCTGATGATCTTGTTCAGTCTCTTCCTGTCTGCAGCTGTTATGCTGCCTCCCCAGCAGACCACCCCATATTGTATGACTGATGCCACAACTGAGTCATAGAATGTCTTAAGGAGTGTCCCCTGCACTCCAAAAGACCTCAACCGCCCGAGCAGGTAGAGCCTGCTCTGGCCCCTCTTGTATAGCGCAGTTGTATTGTCAGTCCAGTCCAATTTTTTGTTCAGGTGAACACCCAGGTACTTGTAAGATGTCACCATCTCAATGTCCATTCCCTGGATGTTCACTGGTGCCGGGGGATTGCATACCCTCCTACGGAAGTCCACCACCAGTTCCTTGGTTTTCCCCGTGTTGATCTGGAGGTGGTTCCGCTGGCACCAGTTGACAAAATCCTGCGTACGTTCTCTGTATTCCCTGTCGTCATCATCATCAATGAGGCCAACGATGGCAGAGTCATCGGAGAACTTCTGCAGGTGGCAGGTTGGTGACTTGTAGGCGAAGTCTGCAGTGTAGAGGGTGAAGAGGAACGGAGCCAGGACCGTTCCCTGTGGGGCCCGTACTGCAGACGACTGTGTTGGATACACAGTCCCGTGTCCTCACATACTGTGGACGGTTGGTGAGGTAGTCCAGAATCCAGGATGTGATGTGACGGTCCACCCCAGTGTTCTCCAGCTTGTTCCCCAGGAGTGCTGGTTGAATCGTATTGAAGGCACTGGAGAAATCAAGGAACATGATTCTCACAGTGCCTCCAGGCTTCTCCAGGTGGGAAAGAGCACGGTGGAGGAGAAAGATGATAGCATCGTCCACCCCGATGTCAGGCTGGTAAGCAAACTGGAGGGGATCCATCAGTGGGCTCACCAGGGGGCGGAGATGGTCGAGGACCAGGCGCTCCAGTGTCTTCATCAGGTGGGACGTTAGTGCCACCGGCCTGTAGCCACTGAGGTCCTTGGG
>JAYKQN010000003.1:32725000-32870000 GCA_036785175.1 Eupleurogrammus muticus
ACGTCACTCATCAACATCCAGTTTGACTTTAAAACCTGATGAAGTGATGACACATGTTTAATGATGAAGATCCTGGAACTTCCTGTATTTCTGCACATTTATTACATTTATTGATATTATTATTATTAAAGTATAACTTGATAAATTTAGAAAGATAAAGAATTAAAAAACGCAGTCTGGTCCTTTATCAGGATCAAGAGATGGTTTAAGACTGAAACTCACTTTCTCAGACCTTTATTATTTCAACAGGGCAATGATGTGTTTTCTGTTTTATTGTGATTATGCAGGATTTTTATAGATGGAAATGATGTAACAGTCGAGCTTTTCTTTCCTCTAGAAACCCAGGATCCGTTTCTAACCAGAAGGAGGCAGCAACATCCAAGAGAAGACAGAAGGAATGAAAGCGGCTGCTTCCTGCTTCATTACCATTATAATAATCAGTTTAATCCTCGCTGGAGCCGCGTACATTCAGAAACAGATTGTACCCACAGGAAATGGTTTGATGGAGGCATGTGAAAGGTTTAATTTTCTTTTAAAGACAATATTTTCATCCACAGATGTACTTACTTTTCCCTTTCAGGCATGTCTAGAAGTGCTGATTGTAAATCAAGGTTAAAAATATTCTGTCTACTTTACCTGGTTTGATGAAATGTGTACGATTATAAAATCAGAGCGATAAGTCTAAGTCGCTGCTAATCTAATAATTCTCATTGTTTATCTCCATCACTGCATGTTAAAATTCAAGATAAAAAACAAAGCTTCAAGGAAGAAAATCATGGCGTCCGCTTCCTCCACTTGTTTCTCCATCTTTAACCTTTATAAGGTTTTCAGGTCTGTGGGACCAGTTTTCAGTATTTCACATTTATGATCATATGATTTAAAAAAGTAGTTTTTATTGAAATGGATCAGATTGACATGTTCTTCAGGCAGATGCTGTGTAAATGAGCAATGAAGGTCACATTTGTAATGAAATTCAAATAAACACTAGTGTTTGCAAAACATTAGCTTATAATTATTCAGGTAGCGTTGTTTTATGATGCAAGTCCCAGAAAAAAGAAATGTTTAAACGACAGCTGCAAATGTTGGTAATATGAACTAAATATTTTATCCTTGAGCTCTTAATGATTCTCACTGACTTCACATTCCTGTACAGATTTAGGAACTGGTCACCTTTTCTTTTTTGGTCACAGTCATGCAGTGGACCGGATCGGACCCTTCACAGGGCCGGTTCTGGCCCCCGGGTCTCATGTTTGCCACCTCTGGTACAAAGGTGAAGTAAAAACCGAAATAAAGAAAATAAAAGTCAGGTTCCACCGAGATTTGAACTCGGATCGCTGGATTCAGAGTCCAGAGTGCTAACCATTACACCATGGAACCGCGATGCTGCTGACGACGCTGCTGCTGTTTATGATTCTGTCAGCGGTCAACTGACCTCAGCCATCAGGTCTGGGCGATAAAAGCAGCGGAGCCACAAGCTGCTGCTGTAAAGCAGCTAAACCGGATTTAAAACATAAATAAAAAGGCAGATGGCCCGTACGGGGATCGAACCCGCGACCTTGGCGTTATTAGCACCACGCTCTAACCAACTGAGCTAACCGGCCGTGCTGCTGCAGCGCGGATTCACGGCACATGTTCCTGCGTCTTTACCTGAATATACATAAAGATTGAGAAAAAATAAAATACACATAAACATATTTTAATATTTAAGCTGAGATATCACATAAGTTTAACATATTTTTTGCTGTCCAACCTAAAAGACAATTTAAAAAAGTACAATTAGGAGAAATAATGATAATAAATGTATACCAGATTTATCTGCAAGGTTCAAAATGTTAAATATAAATGTGCAGAATGTACAATAATCATTCAGCCAATACCTGCTGAAACTACAGGTAACTGCTGTGGATGGAATGCAGAAATACATATAAATAATAGATAAATAAAGATGCAGGAACCAGAGCCCGTCTCCTCATTATTCACTAAAATAGATAAAAAGCCTTTTTGTGACATCTCATTCTGTCAGAAAGTCCATCTGTGATTTATCGGCTAAAACTGTGACTATGCTGCAAAACATGTTTCCAACAGGGACAGACAACGCTCTGTTGTGTTCTATTGTACTTCATGACTTCAAATAGCTGCGTCACCATGGAAAACATTATAGCAGAGTACAAGAACATTATAACATGAATTTGATTAAAAAGGAACTGAATGAGGACGTGACCCAGAAAAGGCCTGAAAAGCAGATGAAAGCACGGCACTAAATTAGATTATGTTCTTGGAAAAATGATTAAGTACAGATGTAAGTGATATAATGAATAACATACAGGCCTGTATCTAAACATGGAGAATTAACCTTGAAGCGTCTTCACACAGGTCACAAATCTAATGTGATACTTACACACATCATGTTTTTATCTCAATCCACATTACGCGATTAAAAGAAAGCACAGAGCTGCAACAATCTACTCTGTGTCCACGAGTGGAGGAGTACATAGTGTACCAGCCACATTCCCAGAGGAGCGCTGCATATTTTCTTAGACACATTGGAACAATAGCATGTAACCGCAGATTAAACAGACGTACAAGCAGCAGTGATCTGCTGCCATGTGAACACACATGTAATCACAGGCTGTGACTGTAATGCTTTCAGTCTCCTCGCGCTGACAAATTCCCCCTGTCGTTTATTTAAGCGTCATTCTCCATAATTGTTTTAGATGTTATGGTGAGAAAGCTGAAGAAGCCGGGATCATCTGTATTATGGTGATTAGTAGGTTTTACCCATTAAAGTCTGCGGCAACGCCACAAACCGTGGAACAAAAGAGCGTTTTTACGGCGTTTTTAATGCAGGAGCATACGGGTGAAGGAGTTCAGCCGGCAGAAATGGGCTTGTTGTTTCCTTCTTTGCACAAAGGACAATTCTTAGTCTGAGCGATTGTGCAACTTGTTTTAGACACGTAACTTATGGCATCACAAGCACACGGGAGGATGTCAACACCGGCTGATGCCCTGTTTGTCCTGTACGGACGCCACGGACGGCGTTCCCACCGCCAACACCCAGCGAGGGGTGGGGGGGGGGGGGGGGGGGGCTGGCACCGTGGGGGGGATCACTCATCGTCCCCCAGCCGCGGCAGCTGAGGGACGTGGGACACGTTTCTGTCCCAGGCATCAAGCCACAAAAAATGACCGTCCAAAAAGAAGAGCGGTGTTGGCACGGCGACCGTCGGATGAACGTGTGCACGTGACAAACCACGACTGGCACGAGGAGGATTCAAACACCGTTTAACAGCATCAGCTTTTGTTGAGTTAAACTGTCTGGGACCAAGTTAGCGTGCGTTCTCTAATACAGGCCCAGGCCTTTATTGGAATGAGGCCAGAGCTACTGACAGGAAAAACGGATGTAACGTCTATTTGAAATGATAAAACAAGCCGCTCAAAGTCCAGCGTGGATCCTGTGAAACGACATGAAATACAAACTTTCTGTGGTAAAACATGCAGAGATCTAGTCTGACTTTAGAAAAATGGAACTTATACAGTATCGTACAAGTTTAAGAATCTGAGTAAATCACCAGATTTTTCCAGTTTGCCTGAACAAGGTTTTTGTCAGGAAGGAATTAATCTCCTGTCTGGTCTAAAATAAACTTCTGATCTGTTATTGAATTAAACTAATAAACAACGTTTATTTGGTGATTTACAGTGATATAAATACCAGGACTGAAATAAAAATAAAGGAATAATCCCTGATGCCCGGCAGCAGCTGTTGTTGGGAATGCAGACTCTTCCACACTGCAACAATAGGATTTATCGTTAGGAACCTTTGCTCGGCTCAGTGTGACGCAGGTACATGTTTTGAAGCGACACCTGTTCCCTCCATGCTGGAGGTTGAATAAAGTGTGTAAACCAGCAGGTAAAGCTTCTGCTGATGGAGAACAGACTTTACCTCCAGTGGCGGATGTTAATGAGATAAATCTGGACATTCATGGCTTCAATTAAACATTTGAAAGCACTGCTTCTCGAACATATATAATTCTGTATTAGAGAATTTATGGTAAATGCTGATATTACACAATTAGGAATCATTGGCTGGATCACAGATGAGTCTTTTTGTTCCAGGCAGCCGCACCCTGATCTCCTGAACAGGTAGTTTGTATGTAAATATGCAACCTTCTTCTTCTTCTTCTTCTTCACATATACGAATATTTCTACAATCCAGGTGTTTTTCATCATCATATTATTAAATTATTCTGATTGTAATTGCCAGGTTGAACGTTGGGTCAGAATTGTGATGTTCCATAAGATTTATGGTACAACTGGTGGATGGAAAAACCCCGGAGGCACCTTATTATGCAACACCCAGCACAGCTCATGTTAATGGAATCCTGGCATGTCGTAGTCGACATGCACCAGGCTCATGTTGCACAAACCTGGAACTGGACCTCAGCAACGTCTGCAGGGACAAAGCAGAAGGTCTCACCCCACGACAAATCAGTCTGTCTGACAGGTGACTTCATAAAAGGCTTTTTGTTAAGGTTCGTACCTTATGCAGAATTCAACGTAGAGCAGGAAATAGTTTTCAGTGGGTCAGAATATGAATTTAATAATTTAATAAACCAAACTTAACAAAATAAAATTATTCTATACACGCTAACGTATTTTCATGACCATAAGGCCCCGTACTAAAAGTCTGAGTTCTGTGTGTCATTACTGTATTTAACACACACATAAGGAACCTAACTATAGGGGAGGGTTTATACACACATACAGTGGGGAAAATAAGTATTTAACACCCTGCTATTTTGCTATTTCTCCCACTTAGAAATCATGGAGGGGTCTGACATTTTCATCGTAGGTGCATGTCCACTGTGAGAGAGAGAAACTAAAAAGAAAAATCCAGAAATCACAATGCATGATTTTTTAATGATTTATTTGTGTGATATAGCGGGAAAAATAAGTATTTGAACACCTGTGTGTCATCTAGAATTCTGACCCTGAAGGACCTGTTAGTCCGCCCATTAGAAGTCCACCTGCATCCATGTATCATCCTTAATCAGATGCACCTGCTTGAAGTGGTTAGCTGCATAAAGACACCTGTCCACCCCATACAATCAGCAAGACTTTAACTTGTAACATGGCGAAGACCAAAGAGCTGTCCAACGACACAAAAGAGAAAATTGTACACCTCCACAAGGCTGGAAAGGGCTACGGAGCAATTGCCCAGCAGCTTGGTGAAAAAAGGTCCACTGTTGGAGCAATCATTAGAAAATGGAAGAAGCTAAACATGACGGTCAATCTCAATCGGAGTGGAGCCCCATGCAAGATATCACCTCGTGGGGTCTCAATGGTTCTAAGAAAGGTGAGGAATCAGCCCGGAACTACACAACAGGAGTTGGTCAATGACCTGAAAAGAACTGGGACCAACGTTTTGGTCATAATTCCACTAAGCGTGTTTGGAGGAAGAAGAATGAAGAGTACAATCCGAAGAACACCATCCCTACTGTGAAGCATGGGGGTGGTAGCATCATGCTTTGGGGGTGTTTTTCTGCACATGGGACAGGACGAGTGCACTGCATTAAAGAGAGGATGACTGGGGCCGTGTATTGTGAGATTTTGGGGAAAAACCTCCTTCCCTCAGTCAGAGCATTGAAGATGGGTCGTGGCTGGGTCTTCCAACACGACAACGACCCAAAGCACACAGCCAGGAAAACCAAGGACTGGCTCCGTAAGAAGCATATCAAGGTTCTAGCATGGCCCAGCCAGTCTCCAGACCTGAACCCAATCAAAAATCTTTGGAGGGAGCTCAAACTCCGTGTTTCTCAGCGACAGCCCAGAAACCTGACTGATCTAGAGAAGATCTGTGTGGAGGAGTGGGCCAGGATCCCTCCTGCAGTATGTGCAAACCTGGTTAAAAACTACAGGAAACGTTTGACCTCTGTAATAGCAAACAAAGGCTACTGTACCAAATATTAACATTCATTTCCTCAGGTGTTCAAATACTTATTTGCCGCTGTATCACACAAATAAATCATTAAAAAATCATGCATTGTGATTTCTGGATTTTTCTTTTTAGTTTATCTCTCCCACAGTGGACATGCACCTACGATGAAAATTTCAGACCCCTCTATGATTTTTAGGTGGGAGAAATAGCAAAATAGCAGGGTGTTCAAATACTTATTTTCCCCACTATATCTATGTGTATATATCTATGTGTGTATATCTATGTGTGTATATCTATGTGTGTATGTCTATGTGTGTGTATATCTATGTGTATATATATCTATGTGTATATATATCTATGTGTGTGTATATCTCTATGTGTATATATCTATGTGTGTGTATATCTATGTGTGTATATATCTGTGTGTGTATATCTATGTGTGTGTATATATCTATGTGTATATATCTATGTGTATATATCTGTGTGTATATATCTATGTGTATATATCTATGTGTGTATATCTATCTATGTGTATATATCTATGTGTATATATCTATGTGTGTATATATCTATGTGTATACATCTATGTGTGTGTATATCTATGTGTATGTGTCTGAGGTGGTAGTCAGCAGCACGGGGGCGCCACAGGGTACAGTGCTCTCACCCTTTCTTTTTAGTCTGTACACCTCAGACTTCACCTACAACTCGGACAACTGCCACCTACAGAAGTTCTCAGATGATACGGCCATCATCGGGTGTGTATCAGATGGGAACGACCAGGAGTACAGGGGGGTCATCAATGACTTTGTCAGCTGGTGTGAGATCAACGCTCTCCAAATCAACGCCAGCAAGACAAAGGAGATGGTTGTGGACTTCAGGAGGAAGTCCCTCCCCACCACACCGGTGAGCATCCAGGGAAAAGACATTGAGACAGTGGTCTCTTACAAATACCTGGGTGTTCACCTGAACAATAAACTGGACTGGACCACAAACACTGATGTCCTGTACAAGAAGGGCCAGAGTCGACTTCACCTGCTGAGGAGACTAAGGTCCTTTGGTGTGTGCAGGACTCTGTTGAAGACCTTCTACGACTCCGTCGTAGCATCTGCCCTGTTCTACGCAGTAGTCTGCTGGGGGGGCGGATGCTCAGACGGGGACAGAAGGAAAATTGACAAACTGGTACAGAAGTCTAGCTCTGTACTGGGATGTCCTCTGGAGTCGGTGGTGGTGGTGGGAGAGAGGAGGATGTTGGCAAAGCTGACATCCATCATGGACAACCCCCATCACCCTCTGCATGGGGTAGTGGGTGCGCTTAGCAGCTCCTTCAGCCAGAGACTCAAACACCCTCGCTGCAAGAAGGAGCGCTTTCGCAGATCATTCATCCCGACAGCAATAAGACTCTATAACATAACATAAACATAAACCTCACTGTAGTCACTGTCACTTTTTCACTGGTCACTTTTTTCTCTTCACACATAACCTTCACCTTAAGTGTGCATTAGCTATGTATGTGTACATGTGGGTATGTGCGTGGATATGTATGTCCATATATATATATGCAAATATGTGTGTATGTGTATATATGTAGGTATGTACGTCCATGTATGTATGTATATATGCTTTGCTTATGCATACTTTTTACTTTTTTTCTTACTATTTATTAGCATTTTCTCTCCATTCTGTCGATAATGCATACTGTGTATACGGATCAACAAATTCTGCGAATTTGTACATTGTGTTGTGTGTTTTTTATTTTTTTTATAGTTTTTTTTTAGTTTTTTTTATCTTCTTCAACTTTATCTTACTTTTTCTTTATCTGTAACGCTGCAGTAACACACAAATTTCCCCGTTGTGGGATCAATAAAGTTTATCTATTCTATTCTATTCTATTCTATATGTATATATCTATGTGTGTATATCTATGTGTATATATATATGTGTGTATATATCTATGTGTGTATATATCTATGTGTATATATCTATGTGTGTATATATCTATGTGTATATATCTATGTGTGTATATATCTATGTGTGTATATATCTATGTGTGTATATATCTATGTGTATATATCTATGTGTGTATATCTATGTGTATATATATCTATGTGTATATATCTATGTGTGTATATCTATGTGTATATATCTATGTGTGTATATCTATGTGTGTATATCTATGTGTATATATCTATGTGTGTATATATCTATGTGTGTATATATCTGTGTGTATATATCTATGTGTATATATCCATGTGTGTGTATATCTATGTGTGTATATCTATGTGTATATATCTATGTGTGTATATATATATGTGTGTATATATCTATGTGTGTATATATCTACGTGTATATATCTATGTGTGTATATCTATGTGTATATATCTATGTGTGTATATATCTATGTGTGTATATATCTGTGTGTATATATCTATGTGTATATATCCATGTGTGTGTATATCTATGTGTATATATCTATGTGTATATATCTATGTGTGTATATCTATGTGTATATATATGTGTGTATATACCTATGTGTGTATATATCTATGTGTATATATCTATGTGTATATATCTATGTGTATATATCTATGTGTGTATATATCTATGTGTATATATCTATGTATATATATCTATGTGTGTATATATCTATGTGTATATATCTATGTGTATATATCTATGTGTGTATATATCTGCGTGTATATATCTATGTGTGTATATATCTGTGTGTGTATATATCTATGTGTATATATCTATGTGTATATATCTATGTGTGTATATATCTACGTGTATATATCTATGTGTGTATATCTATGTGTATGTATATGTGTGTGTATATATCTATGTGTATATATCTATGTGTGTATATCTATGTGTATATATATGTGTGTATATACCTATGTGTGTATATATCTATGTGTATATATCTATGTGTATATATCTATGTGTATATATCTATGTGTGTATATATCTATGTGTATATATCTATGTATATATATCTATGTGTGTATATATCTATGTGTATATATCTATGTGTATATATCTATGTGTGTATATATCTGCGTGTATATATCTATGTGTGTATATATCTGTGTGTGTATATATCTATGTGTATATATCTATGTGTATATATCTATGTGTGTATATATCTACGTGTATATATCTATGTGTGTATATCTATGTGTATGTATATGTGTGTGTATATATCTACGTATATATCTACGTATATATCTATGTGTGTATATATCTATGTGTATATATCTATGTGTGTGTATATATCTATGTGTGTTTATATCTGTGTGTGTATATATCTATGTGTATATATCTATGTGTGTGTATATATCTATGTGTGTATATATCTATGTGTATATATCTATGTGTGTGTATATATCTATGTGTATATATCTATGTGTATATATCTATGTGTGTATATATCTATGTGTATATATCTGTGTGTATATATCTATGTGTGTATATATCTATGTGTATATATCTATGTGTGTGTATATATCTATGTGTGTATATATCTATGTGTATATATCTATGTGTATATATCTATGTGTATATATCTATGTGTATATATCTATGTGTATATATCTATGTGTGTATATATCTATGTGTGTGTATATATCTATGTGTATATATCTATGTGTATATATCTATGTGTATATATCTATATGTGTATATATCCATGTGTGTGTATATATCTATGTGTGTATATATATCTATGTGTATATATCTATGTGTGTGTATATATCTATGTGTATATATCTATGTGTATATATCTATGTGTATATATCTATGTGTGTATATATCTATGTGTATATATCTATGTGTATATATCTATGTGTATATCTATGTGTGTATATATCTATGTGTATATATCTGTGTGTGTATATATCTATGTGTATATATCTATGTGTATATATCTGTGTGTGTATATATCTATGTGTATATATCTATGTGTGTGTATATATCTATGTGTATATATCTATGTGTATATCTATGTGTGTATATATCTATGTGTATATATCTATGTGTGTGTATATATCTATGTGTATATATATATATATGTGTGTATATTTCTATGTGTGTATATATCTGTGTGTGTGTATATCTATGTGTATATATCTATGTGTATATATCTATGTGTATATATCTATGTGTATATATCTATGTGTGTATATCTCTATGTGTATATATCTATGTGTATATATATCTATGTGTATATATCTATGTGTATATATCTATGTGTATATATCTATGTGTGTATATATCTATGTGTGTGTATATATCTATGTGTATATATCTATGTGTATATATCTATGTGTGTATATATCTATGTGTGTGTATATATCTATGTGTGTATATATCTATGTGTGTGTATATATCTATGTGTATATATCTATGTGTGTATATATCTATGTGTGTGTATATATCTATGTGTATATATCTATGTGTATATATCTATGTGTATATATCTGTGTGTGTATATATCTATGTGTATATATCTATGTGTATATATCTGTGTGTGTATATATCTATGTGTATATATCTATGTGTGTGTATATATCTATGTGTATATATCTATGTGTATATCTATGTGTGTATATATCTATGTGTATATATCTATGTGTGTGTATATATCTATGTGTATATATCTATGTGTGTATATCTATGTGTATATATCTATGTGTGTATATATCTATGTGTGTGTATATATCTATGTGTATATATCTATGTGTGTGTATATATCTATGTGTATATATCTATGTGTGTATATATCTATGTGTGTATATATCTATGTGTATATATCTATGTGTGTATATATCTATGTGTATATATCTATGTGTATATATCTATGTGTATATATCTATGTGTATATATCTATGTGTGTATATATCTGTGTGTATATATCTATGTGTGTATATCTATGTGTGTATATATCTATGTGTATATATCTGTGTGTGTATATATCTATGTGTATATATCTATGTGTATATATCTATGTGTATATATCTGTGTGTGTGTATATATCTATGTGTATATATCTATGTGTGTATATCTATGTGTATATATCTATGTGTGTATAAACCCTCCCCTATAGTTAGGTGCCTTATGTGTGTGTTAAATAATGACTTATATGGTTATTATTTATTTCATTAATAGTGTTGTTGTTTATTTTCTTACTTTTGTTCTGTGAAGAATCCAGAAAGGTTTATTTGAGTGTGTCTTTCTGGAAAACAATATTTTTACATTCATCACTCCTGCGTCGTCACACGTTTCCTGTTCCAAACTGGCCCTCACCAGAGAAGGACAACGTGGCCCTCACAGGAAACGCTCAGGGCCCCTGGTTTAGACTGGGGTGTCCAGGAGGAGTCCAGGCTATGTTTTCTCTTCAGTGATGAAGACGCTCCATGTGAGACCTTTTTCTTCCTCTACTAACTGGAGGATGCAGAAATGATAATCTCAGTGGTGTTTCTCTCCTGATGCAGCAGAACGGTCTGCAGCCCAGAGATGTTAATCACTGTTAACCATCTGTTTG
Source organism: Eupleurogrammus muticus (assembly GCA_036785175.1). Lineage (NCBI taxonomy): Eukaryota > Metazoa > Chordata > Actinopteri > Scombriformes > Trichiuridae > Eupleurogrammus > Eupleurogrammus muticus. The sequence goes on from JAYKQN010000003.1 coordinate 32,736,472, forward strand.
TGCCTGGTTGTGAACATGCAACAACATAAGTCTTTAGGCAGAGCGACATGGGAACATCCAAAATGCTTACGCCGCTAAACCAAAGCGCTTTGGTCAAATTCCTGCTGATTTCCAGCTCGCTACGAGGAATAGTGAAACCACAGACCACGACAGCGACGTCTGGAGCCCACAGCTGGGACCTTTTCATGATTTGGAAATGGATTTGTCCACTGAAACAATAACACGCTGCGGTGTGGACAGCAGCTACAACGAAGAACATTCAGAGTGAAACCCCGTTAGAACATCCACAGTGCCTGAATATAGAAACATATTTCATTTAAAATGCTTTGGAGTGTTAGGTCTGTTTCAGGATGTGTGTACTGGAAGCTCCAAGCGTCCATACTGGACCAGGAGCGTCTGACCGACGTTTAATCAGCGTTTAATCAGCGTTTCTCCAGGTGGAAAGAGGCAGCAGGTCTGACTCATCATCCTTGTGTTCTACATCCTTGTTGTTGACGTCTGAGGTTCACGCCATCTTCTGAGCTGTTAGAATAAGTCACACAGGAAAAACAACAAGAGGATGCACATTTACAAGATTAGTCTTTGGACTTTAAAAAGGTCAAATGGTAATAAGCAAGCTAAAGCTAAATATCAAACAGCAGGACTTCATCAATAAATCACTTTGTCTCTGGGCCTTCGATAGGACAACATGTACCAATAAAGACTAAAAATAGAAACACAAATAAAAGCCAGAGCCTCGTAATACGGAGAACAACAAGTGACATTTCAACTGTCTATCATGTCTTCATCCAATAAATGAAGAATGAAACAGGCAAATAAAATACCCAAAATCAAAGATGTTTGTGCTAGTTTATCTTCAGATATAATATTTCTGCTAAAATTAAAAAATCCTGAGGTGGAATGACGGCTTTGCTAGCTCGCAGGAAATATTAGCCCACGTTTATAGAAAGATCAGAGCGAGGTTTTCACACTCACTGGATCTATATCACGCGTCTTCTCACCTGGTCTCCAGCCTCTCACGGACCTGCATCCATTCATCAGACTTATCAAACCAAAGTAACCATCAATGCTAACCACTAACTGACCATTAAAGTGAAGCACGGCTAATGGTCACAGCCTAGCTTAGCTGAATTAGCTGCTAAGCTAAAACATCCAGAGAAGAAGTTCGTTGTAAAGTTGAGAATTAGCCACAGAAATGAAGGATTAAGCAAATGTTCTGGTTCAGATGCAGAAATGTTAACCTATACCACTGCTTCTCCATTATTTTCTGCCCCCCCATGGAAGAAAAAACATCTCGACCCCCGTGACTATAAATAGAATCATCTGTCTATAAACTGTTTTAAGTACCTCTGCATAACACTGTGTCCTTATTAACGTATAAGAGAATAAAAAGAAAGAAATATGGACCAACTTACAACAAAGAATAGCTTTATTAATTAACAGGAAAGATTTAAAGTGCATCTGAAATTAAAAAATTAAATTAAATCCTTATTTAAACATTTTTGACTGACCATGTCAAACCATATGATACTGAAAAATAAAACTACATAAATGGTCTTATCAGTGATTGTGGTGTAATGTCTTTAATGTCTCTGTCTCCAACATTTCAGACTCAGTAACACACCGGTCTTTCACAGTGAACCAAGCGCTACAGACGCTTCGTCATATTTCCTCGTCTTAGCTTTGGGAGACTTTCGTTTGTCTCTTTATCTTCGTCTCTCTCCGCCTGTCTTCTCATCCCTGTTAAATATGTTTTCATGGTGTCACTTGTTGTCTACACTTCATACTCATACTCTGTGCTGTATGCTCCCTGTGAACACTCTGCTGCCCCCTAATGGAGTGGAGGTGCAGTTACACTTTATTCTAGGACACTTCTCCGAGGTCAAACGCTCCCCCTTGACGGAGCCTCGTGCCCCCTGGGGGGTACGGCCCACTACTTGAGAACCACTGCCACATGGAAACAAAGAAGCTCCGACACGTTCAGCACATCAGTGCTGTGGTGCTGTGAAAAACATTGATTATTGATCTACTGTGAAATATCTTCTAATGCCAGCACTATACCACAGCTTAATGATGTCATGTAATATACTCTTTACAATTCAACAACAATCACACAGGAATTTAAAACGTTAAATATCAGGACACAAACAACATGAGCTGTCCCTGTAGCTAACAGACTGCATGTTCACTAATTTCTAGAGCATGTAGTCGTAAACCAGGTTTGACCTTGTCTTGTTTGAGTGGAGACTTTAAGTTGCTTGAGGCTGTAATCCTGCACAATGTAGCATGATGTGAACGGTTGTGCAACAGCTTCATCGCATGATGTCAGGGGTTGTGTAATGTTTGTCACGAAAACTGTGGGTCAACTGTCGGAAGCATAAGGTTTGAAAATGTGTTCTGAGGTGTCTTAATTTGCAAAAAAAGTGAAAAACACATATTTGAGTTGTTGCACTTCAATGTTGTTGTACATGTAAAACGCATAGGATAGTGAGAAACGCAATTTTAATTCCTTTGTTTGTCAAGTACATGAGAAGAAATTGACAATAAAACTGACTTTGACTCACTTTTCAACATAACTGCTAAAGCCATCCCCCTAGACCAAGGACTACAAAAACAAGTTTTAGACATCAATTAGAGAAACATGTGCTCATCAATTAAGTCGAGCTTATTTGCTATTTTGCCGGACCCACCAGAAAGGTCATCACCTCTCAACTGGTTGGCAGTACCTGAAAAACTGGGTTCTCTGCACACGCCTGCATACCTGCAGATATTAGTGGATACCAGGTGCAACGTGACAGGAGGAACAGCTGGAACCAGCCATTCAGGACACATCATGACACGTGTCACAGGAATCAGGGCCAATCCGTCACCAGGAAATTCCTCTGGTTCTGTCATGGGTGAAAAAGGGAAACGCTTCGCTCCTGTGTCGTGTTGACACCTGGAAACTCACTTCTTTACCAACCAAGAGTAGAACAGCATTGGAAAAAAAACAGAACCAGTAGATTCATTCAAATCTACAGAAATGAAGCTTCTGATCAATGTGCTGATCAACTGGGGACGAAAAAACATGGTTGTTGTTTTCATTCTTGTTTTGGTGCTAAAAACACAACATTATGGAAGGAAAAACTTGCTGATAGCACCATTAGCACTATTAGCATTGTTAGCGCTGTTAGCACCGCCATCACCGTTAGCACTGTTAGCACCATTAGCGCTGTTAGCACTGTTAGCTCATAGTTAACTAATGAAGATCCAGGAACTTTTATTTATCTTTTTTATATTTGGCTGCAGATTTATTGAATTTATATTAAACTTTATATATTATATTATTATATTATTATAAAATGAAATGTCATATTGTATAATTCAATCAGGATCAAATAATAATTTGTCTTCTGTGACGTGATGAGACATTATCAACAATATATATCAACATATAAGACAAAATATCAACAAGTCAAGACAAAAAACACAAAACTGACTCATAGAAAAACTTTATTACAACATCAAATATTCACAACGTCATGAAGCTGAAGTTTAAATCACTTCTGAGTCAATCTGCTGCGTTCGCTTCAATTATCTCTGGTGACGCATTTCAAGTGAAATCTCCTAAAGTTACGCAATCCGACACACACACACACACACACACACACACACACACACACACACAGTGGAAAAACACCCCACTCAGGAAGATACACAGTACACATAAGTGTGGGTGGTTTTCTTCTTCCTATCTAAACAGATCTTTATCACACCAGTGTATCATCAACAAACATGTGGACTCCACCAGGGACGTCACACACACAAGGTGTGTTAGCGTGATATGTTGGTGAAATATGTGCAGAGGAGGAGTGGTTTATATCTAATGACTTAAAAAGCTGTTTGCTCACAGTGCAGTGAATACTTAATCACAGGAAAACAAACAGAAAAACCAAGTATTATCTTCACAATTGTTTCTTGATCTGATTTTGATCCACTTTTCTTCTTAAAGCTCCAGTGTGAACTGGAAAATAACCTTCATGAGTGAGTTTTAGGGTTTTCGTGTTGGGGCATTTTCTGCTGCAGAAAAATGACTGATACAAGGAGACACACACATATGTATATAAATATATATACATATCTGTCCCCAATGTCCTTCGTTTATTTTCCTACCAACAGTTTATTTCTGCTTTGCTTTCTCTGCTTTCTTTGTAACCATGATTATCCTATCCTAATATTTTATCCTTTCTTTTCTTTCTTTCTATTAACTGAGGACTATGAGGGAACCTGCAGCAGGTCATATGCACAAAGGGCAAATAAATTCATCTTGAATAAAAACTAAGGTTCAGATTCATGTTTATTTATTCATGCACTGTTAAAAAAACACTGTGACCATGAAAGTGCATCAAACACGGCTGAAAACCTGATAAAGGAGAAAACCTGCAGGTTCCAGGGTGTGACTGCATGTGTCGCTGGAACGATTTGAACTTATAACATTTTTTGTATAAGTTTCAACATGGTTCAGGTTCACTGAGTTTAAGCTGGAAACAGCTCAGAGGGAAGTTTAACACACAGGACGGATCAGCTGACGGATCCAACATCTGTATCCTCACATTCATTAAACATCTGTATCCTCGCATTCATTAAACATCTGTATCCTCACATTCATTAAACATCTGTATCCTCTCATTCATTAAACATCTGTATCCTCTCATTCATTAAACATCTGTATCCTCACATTCATTAAACATCTGTATCCTCTCATTCATTAAACATCTGTATCCTCACATTCATTAAACATCTGTATCCTCACATTCATTAAACATCTGTATCCTCTCATTCATTAAACATCTGTATCCTCACATTCATTAAACATCTGTATCCTCTCATTCATTAAACATCTGTATCCTCTCATTCATTAAACATCTGTATCCTCTCATTCAATAAACATCTGTATCCTCTCATTCATTAAACATCTGTATCCTCACATTCATTAAACATCTGTATCCTCTCATTCATTAAACATCTGTATCCTCTCATTCATTAAACATCTGTATCCTCTCATTCATTAAACATCTGTATCCTCTCATTCATTAAACATCTGTATCCTCTCATTCATTAAACATCTGTATCCTCACATTCATTAAACATCTGTATCCTCACATTCATTAAACATCTGTATCCTCACATTCATTAAACATCTGTATCCTCTCATTCATTAAACATCTGTATCCTCACATTCATTAAACATCTGTATCCTCTCATTCATTAAACATCTGTATCCTCTCATTCATTAAACATCTGTATCCTCTCATTCAATAAACATCTGTATCCTCTCATTCATTAAACATCTGTATCCTCACATTCATTAAACATCTGTATCCTCTCATTCATTAAACATCTGTATCCTCTCATTCATTAAACATCTGTATCCTCTCATTCATTAAACATCTGTATCCTCTCATTCATTAAACATCTGTATCCTCTCATTCATTAAACATCTGTATCTTCTCATTCATTAAACATCTGTATCCTCTCATTCATTAAACATCTGTATCCTCTCATCCATTAAACATCTGTATCTTCTCATTCATTAAACATCTGTATGTTCTCATTCATTAAACATCTGTATCCTCTCATTCATTAAACATCTGTATCTTCTCATTCATTAAACATCTGTATCCTCTCATCCATTAAACATCTGTATCTTCTCATTCATTAAACATCTGTATCCTCTCATTCATTAAACATCTGTATCCTCTCATTCATTAAACATCTGTATGTTCTCATTCATTAAACATCTGTATCCTCTCATTCATTAAACATCTGTATTCTGTATCCAGTCTCCAGGTGTTCTGCAGCCCCTCCCCTACCTGACCCATACCTGGTACAGGTGCCACAGGTGACGTCACACAAATGTAGAAACAAAAAGCAACGCTGGCCTAGGATACGAGGGGGGCGGGGCCTGGGCCTCTGGACGATGTCATTGGCCGTTTGGGACACGTCCGTCATCTCACCTGCCGCCGCCTTCCTGGACCAATCAGAACCACAGAGCTGGCGTTTGTGACCTCACAAAGGGACAGTACAATAAATATTCAGTGATTATAATGATAATGATAATAACATCATGATAGTGTGACTGGAATAGTAAAAGTGATTTTTCTCGTCACCGTGATGTCGTCACGTTTCTTAGTGTGTTCATGAAATGTGAGTTTTACTTCAGTGTTTTCTCTGCTGTTAAACTCCAGCAGTTTAACGGTGTGTTTGCTTCTGTTTTCTCCTCGTGATAAAACACACTTTTCTTTGTTCGCTCGTCAACGTGTGTTTTGGGTTTTAGTCGAGTGTTGTGGCCATTTAGATTTTGTGATTAAAATAGTAGTTATGTGCTTTATGGAGAAAATATTAATCAGAACACACAGTTGTGTGTGTGTGTGTGTGTGTGTGTGTGTGTTTACCGTCCTATCTTGAGTCATAACTACAAAACTGACATTTATATGAATAAGTAGAGAATTGACTGACTTCAGCTCCTTCTGCTGTTCTGTTGTAATTCAGAGAAGCGGATCAGACAGTTTGTTGCTTTTGTTGTGAAAACGAAGCGACGTGAGGAACCAGCTGCTGCTCCTGTCTCCACCACTGGTCTTTTAAATAGACCGCCCCCCCTCTAGGACCCATCGGACCTCTCTGGTCTTCCTGACCTCTGTCTGGCAGCAACGTTTTCTGTCCTGGACGAAGTCGAGTCCACGACCAGCGAAGCCTCGACACAGAATCTCCTTCAACCAGGAGCTCAAATGTCGTCTGAGCGGCAACTCCTGCTTCAGAAGAGATAAAATGAAACTCAGCCTCATGAGATCATCTCCACTAATTCTGGAGGCTAATAATAGTCCTGGAGGCCATGATGGCTTCAACTGCATGTTATAAGTGCTGGTTCTGTTCTCTCTGCTGGTTCCTGTACACTGCACAGAGAAACCAGTTCCTCCACCATCCCAGGTTCACGCTGGATCAGCGGAAACCAGCAGAAAGCAGCAGGAACCAGCAGGAACCAGCAGAAACCAGCAGGGACCAGCAGGAAACAGCAGAAAGCAGCAGGAACCAGCAGGAACCAGCAGAAACCAGCAGAAAGCAGCAGGGACCAGCAGAAACCAGCAGAAAGCAGTAGGGACCAGGACGAACCAGCAGGAACCAGCAGGAACCAGCAGAAACCAGCAGGAACCAGGACGAACCAGCAGGGACCAGCAGGGACCAGCAGGAACCAGCAGAAACCTGCAGGAACCAGCAGAAACCATCAAGAACAAGCAGGAACCAGCAGGAACCAGAAGGAACCAGCAGAAACCAGCAGGAACCAGCAGAAACCAGCAGGAACCAGCAGAAACCATCAAGAACCAGCAGGGACCAGCAGGAACCAGCAGGGACCAGCAGGAACCAGCAGGAACCAGCAGGGACCAGCAGGGACCAGCAGGGACCAGCAGGAACCAGCAGGGACCATCAAGGACCAGCAGAAACCAGCAGGAACCAGCAGAAACCATCAAGAACCAGCAGGGACCAGCAGGAACCAGCAGAAACCATCAAGGACCAGCAGGAAACAGCAGGAACCAGCAGAAACCATCAAGGACCAGCAGGAACCAGCAGGGACCAGCAGGGACCAGCAGGAACCAGCAGGAACCAGCAGGAAACAGCAGAAAGCAGCAGGAACCAGCAGGAACCAGCAGAAACCAGCAGAAACCAGCAGAAAGCAGCAGGAACCAGCAGGGACCAGCAGAAACCATCAAGGACCAGCAGGAAACAGCAGGAACCAGCAGAAACCATCAAGGACCAGCAGGAACCAGCAGGGACCAGCAGGGACCAGCAGGAACCAGCAGGAACCAGCAGGAAACAGCAGAAAGCAGCAGGAACCAGCAGGAACCAGCAGAAACCAGCAGAAACCAGCAGAAAGCAGCAGGAACCAGCAGGAACCAGCAGGGACCAGCAGGGACCAGCAGGGACCAGCAGGGACCAGCAGGAACCAGCAGGAACCAGCAGGAACCAGAATTACATCAGAGGAAGAGAAACTCACGTAAACAGCAGCACTGGTGATCACATGGGCCAATACGTCACTGTGGTTGTCATGGCGACCACATCCACGTTAGTTCCATGGGAACGAAACATGTCTCAAACCGAACCGGATCAGTGGAGCTGGATCTGAGGACCCGACACCAACACAGAAGCAGGAGAGTCCTGTTACACAGACGCTGTTGTGATGTCACTAACATCAAACTGTCGTTTCATTCACAGTGAAACTCTGATGAAGTGATGAACTTCCTGTATCTGCACATTTATTGAAGTTATTATTATTCAAGTGTAACTGGATAAAGTAAATTCCTATAAAAAGTCTTCATCCGTCACCAGAAGAAACTGATTCTGGATTCTAATGAACTTTTACCCTAAAGATAAAAACTTTGACTGGTCAACAAATGAAATGTTTCCAATAAAACGTCCTTTGTCCTGTGGGACATAAAGCGTCAGGATGAAGGTCATTTGACTAAAAGTCACTTTTTTCAAACAGTGACTTGGTCCCAGTCTTTACTTTATTTATTTTTTTAATAGAACACATGCAGCTCTTTGATAAACCTTCACGTTGTTTTCATGTTAGAATCCAGGAGAAGAATCGATGTTCGACACCAGTAGAAACGTAAAAGTGCGACGTGCAAGCTCATAAATGTCCTGGAAACAATTTCACTGAATTGAATTTTCATGGATTTTCATCCGTCTACTGAGGGAGTAAAACAGATTAAAGGGACAGTTCAACTATTTCTGACGTCTGGGCCCATTTCCCACGATCCTTCAGTAAAACGTTAGATCACATTTAGCAGCTGTTTCCGAGCATGAAGCTCATGATTTCATCTAAATATGTTGACCTGCAGTTTATAGACGACGTGTTAAGTGAATATTGAGATTTGTTCAGGAACTATTTCTCCAACCACAGCTCTAGTGACCTCTGTCACAAATATGCTCGTTACCAAACCTTTCAAAGTAAAAGCATGATGAATAAAATAGGAAATGTGACACTAAGTTTAATAGGTAAATCGATTAAAACCAGGTTCAGCATTGAGTTTAATTAGAAAATCACATAGAAACACTAAATAAAATATTGTTTTATCTGGTGTGAACATGATGGTAATTCTAACTCTATTTTCTGTGAATCATCACCATAAATAGATTCTGACTCTTCTGTATCTCCTCACATGTTGTAGATTTATTCTGGTTCCAGGTTTAAGTCCAATAACCTTTGTGTTTGTAGAGAAATTCCAGATTTATGATCATTCAGAGCAGGAAACCTGAGAAATGAACCTGGGATATAGTAGATAAGTAAAATCGTTGCAAAGCTCAGAGAACTAAACATCAGAAGTTGAAGTGTTGTTGTTTGGACATCGATGGAATTTATGCTTCTCTTCTCTGGCCTTTGACTCCTCCACATAATTTGCTCTTTTTATCTCGGTGAAGCTAAAGATCAGAAACCGGCTGGACGCTCATGTGTTCTATTGGAACAGCATGACCTGACTGATGATGACAGGACAACGAGCGGCCTTCTGGGAATCCGCCTCCAACCGTAAGAAAAAGGCCTTTTGTGGAGGATTCATGATTTCATCATAAGAACAACGTCACAGTGACATCATACTGCAGCAGTTCACTCGTCATGTCACTGTCCAGAAGCATGAAGACGAGTTGTGTTCCTCTAACGAGTCCTTTAACAGTTCCTTTAACGAGTCCTTTAACGGTTCCTTTAACGAGTCCTTTAATGATTCCTTTAATGAGTCCTTTAACGAGTCCTATAACGGGTCCTTTAACGGTTCCTCTAACGAGTCCTTTAACAGTTCCTTTAACGAGTCCTTTAACGGTTCCTTTAACGAGTCCTTTAATGATTCCTTTAATGAGTCCTTTAACGAGTCCTCTAACGAGTCCTTTAACAGTTCCTTTAACAGTTCCTTTAACGAGTCCTTTAACGGTTCCTTTAATGAGTCCTTTAATGATTCCTTTAATGAGTCCTTTAACGAGTCCTATAACGGGTCCTTTAACGGTTCCTTTAACGAGTCCTTTAATGATTCCTTTAATGAGTCCTTTAACGAGTCCTATAACGGGTCCTTTAACGGTTCCTTTAACGAGTCCTTTAACGGTTCCTTCAACGAGTCCTTTAATGATTCCTTTAATGAGTCCTTTAACGAGTCCTATAACGGGTCCTCTAACAAGTCCTTTAACGAGTCCTATAACGGATCCTCTAACGAGTCCTGTAACAGGTCCTCTAACGAGTCCTTTAACGAGTCCTATAACGGGTCCTCTATCGAGTCCTTTAACGGGTCCTCTATCGAGTCCTTTAACGGTTCCTTTAATGAGTCCTTTAACGAGTCCTATAACGAGTCCTTTAACGAGTCCTCTAACGGGTCCTTTAACGAGACCTCTAACAAGTCCTTTAACGGGTCCTCTAACGGGTCCTCTAATGAGTCCTTTTAACGAGTCCTCTAACGGGTCCTTTAACGAGACCTCTAACAAGTCCTTTAACGAGTCCTCTAACGGGTCCTTTAACGAGACCTCTAACAAGTTCTTTAACGAGTCCTCTAACGGGTCCTCTAACGAGTCCTCTAACAAGTCCTTTAACGAGTCCTCTAACAAGTCCTCTAACGGGTCCTCTAACGAGTCCTCTAACGGGTCCTTTAACGGGTCCGGTGGTGTCCTCCTTCTCGTCTGACATGCCCCCCCCGCCAGCAGCCCTCCTCCAGTCATGGGTTCAGCAGCCGGTGGCAGGGGATGTCCGGAAACAGACGGCCGCAACGTCTAAAATTAAAGTCCACGGGCGACAGGCCAAGTCTCAGTGTTTGGTTCAGGGAGGAAGAACCTGCCAGAGCTGTGGAGATTTAACTTTACATTACTGGTTGTGCTGATCAGTCATTTCAGTTAAATATGTTATATAGCAGATAAACAGTGGTATTTGAGAAGTGAATGGGGTTTTTAGGATTTACAGGAAGTGTGTAATAATTAATTAAATAAAAGTAGTCAGTATAAATCAGGGCACCCCAACAGCATCATATTTACAGCATTTAGTAACTCGTTGTGTAGCTTCCAGAGAGAATCTGATCCTCCAGGATCCACATCCATTCGTGCCATCACCAGAAGGTTTGATGAGTCTCAAGAACACGGAGGAGATTCCAGGAGACAGGAAGTTACTCTAGGAGCGATGGACAGGGCCATAGCAAGGATGGCCTGAAGGCCTGAATCCTCGAGTCCTCGACTCTGGTCTACTCTGGTGTTCTCTGGTGTACTCTGGTCTACTCTGGTGTTCTCTGGTGTACTCTGGTGTACTCTGGTCTACTCTGGTGTACTCTGGTGTTCTCTGGTGTACTCTGGTCTACTCTGGTGTTCTCTGGTGTACTCTGGTGTACTCTGGTGTACTCTGGTGTTCTCTGGTGTACTCTGGTGTACTCTGGTGTTCTCTGGTGTTCTCTGTTGTACTCTGGTGTACTCTGGTGTTCTCTGGTGTACTCTGGTGTACTCTGGTCTACTCTGGTGTTCTCTGGTGTACTCTGGTGTTCTCTGGTGTTCTCTGGTGTACTCTGGTGTTCTCTGGTGTACTCTGGTGTACTCTGGTGTTCTCTGGTGTACTCTGGTGTACTCTGGTCTACTCTGGTGTTCTCTGGTCTACTCTGGTGTACTCTGGTGTACTCTGGTGTACTCTGGTCTACCCTGGTGTACTCTGGTGTACTCTGAGAACACCGGAGTACACCAGTGAGACCTCCTTAAATAGTCTTTGCGATGATTGGCTTCACTTGTGTATGTAGGTCAAAGGTCGCTGAGAGAAAAATGGTGCTTGAGCAGGTTTCCTAACGAAGAACCAAATACTTTTTTTCCCACTTTAATTCATAAATAAACTACTGTCAAACATATATATATAAGACTTAACTTCATGAGCTGATAACATTGTTTTAAAATATCATCTACAGACATGTGTCTCTTTAAAAGTCAGACAGTAGCATCTGATCAGACATTAGAAGCCGATCAGCCGTTAGCAGCTGATCATACATTAGCATCTGATCAGACATTAGCAGCGGATAAGACGTTAGCAGCTAATCCAGCTAATGTTTAATATTAATACTTAATAATAAAGGACTCTTCTGTGCTATAATACATATTTAATGGAATATTTATGGGCCGATTATGCTTCAGGGAAAAAAGCTGGTTACCAAGTTCAATGATTTTTGGTAAATTAGTCCAAAACTGAGTAGAATTTTCTTAATCCACTGGCAGATGAATTATTATTTTAAGTTTTTTTTTACTGATTTGGGTTAATTTGGTATTGGTATTTTCGTATTAAAAAGAAAAGATAAAATTGAATAAAATCAATGAAAAATACTTGAAAGAAGCTGAATATATTTGCCAGTGGAGTTATATAAATCTGCTAAATAATAAAATAAATATACCTGAAGTTTTGCAGTAAATCCTTATTTTATGTACATTTTTATGCATATTTTTACATGTATTTACCTTGTTCACTTGACTGAATAGTTTCCTGATTCTAACGTTTAACAGTTGATGTTTTATGATAAACAGAAACAGCTAAACGTCGTCGTGCAGTGTGAGGTTACCAGGACACACACACACACACACACACACAGCCAGTGGAAAAGTACTGGCCTGATCTGAGTCGTGGTTACGTGACTCTCGTCCTTCTTCTTTCACTTTAATGTTTAATGTGGTTTCAGTCGTTGTTTTATTCAAAGACTCCAATTCTAACAGATGAGAACAGATTTAAAGAAGATTGGTTACAGATAAATTAACCAATAAAAACGATGACGGATTTAAAAAGAAACAAAAACAGAAATAAATAAATGAACACTGTGTAAACATAGTTAACATAGTGACTGTTTCCACAGTTTATTAAGGTTTTGAACCTGCATGTTACATAACAAGGGCGTGTCCTGTTTGATTGACAGGTTTCATGTATGTATTTTATGTAGGTTTGTCAATGCAATGACTGTATTATCTTCATTAGATTAATAGATTTTACGTTATTCACTCAGTTTTCTGTTTAAATGGTTTAAGGAAGAATAGAACACATGAACTTTAGAAATTTGCCATTTGCCATCTGATCAGACGTTAGCAGCTGATCAGACATTAGCATCTGATCAGACGTTAGCATCTGATCAGACGTTAGCAGCTGATCAGACGTTAGCAGCTGATCAGACATTAGCATCTGATCAGACATTAACAGCTGATCAGACATTAGCAACTGATCAGACATTAGCATTTGATCAGACATGAGCAGCTGATCAGACGTTAGCAGCTGATCAGACATTAGTAGCTTATCAGACATTAGCATCTGATCAGACATTAGCATTTGATCAGACATTAGCAGCTGATCAGACGTTAGCAGCTGATGAGACATTAGCATCTGATCAGACATTAGCATCTGATCAGACATTAGCATCTGATCAGACATTAGCATCTGATCACACATAAGCATCTGATCAGACATTAGCATCTGATCAGACATTAGCGTCTGATCAGACATTAGTAGTAGAACATATTTTAAAGGCCGCTGTTGGTTTGTAAAGCTCCAACTGGGTTTGGACCAGGATAGATTATTGATGTGCTGCTGCATTCTGAAGTGTCTGGACCACCTCAGGTTTCCCTCAATCCTAAATTAACCTGGACAACAAGCCACATCCATATTTATACATGTAATAAAGTGTCCTCTAGTAGCCATAACATGTGTTAAAGTGTCCTCTAGGAGCTAAAACATGTGTTAAAATGTCCTCTAGGTGCCATAACATGTGTTAAAGTGTCCTCTAGGAGCCATAACATGTGTTAAAGTGTCCTCTAGGAGAAAAAACATGTGTTAAAGTGTCCTCTAGGAGAAAAAACATGTGTTAAAGTGTCCTCTAGGAGCCATAACATGTGTTAAAGTGTCCTCTAGGAGATAAAACATGTGTTAAAGTGCCCTCTAGGAGCCATAACATGTGTTAAAGTGTCCTCTAGGAGCAATAACATGTGTTAAAGTGTCCTCTAGGAGCCATAACATGTGTTACAGTGTCCTCTAGGAGCAATAACACGTGTTAAAGTGTCCTCTAGGAGCTAAAACATGTGTTAAAGTGTCCTCTAGGAGCTAAAACATGTGTTAAAGTGTCCTCTAGGAGATAAAACATGTGTTAAAGTGTCCTCTAGGACCTAAAACATGTGTTAAAGTGCCCTCTAGGAGCTAAAACATGTGTTAAAGTGTCCTCTAGGAGTTAAAACATGTGTTAAAGTGTCCTCTAGGAGCAATAACATGTGTTAAAGTGTCCTCTAGGAGTTAAAACATGTGTTAAAGTGTCCTCTAGGAGATAAAACATGTGTTAAAGTGTCCTCTAGGAACCAAAACATGTGTTAAAGTGTCCTCTAGGAGATAAAACATGTGTTAAAGTGTCCTCTAGGAGCCATAACATGTGTTAAAGTGTCCTCTAGGAGCCATAACATGTGTTAAAGTGTCCTCTAGGAGCCATAACATGTGTTAAAGTGTCCTCTAGGAGATAAAACATGTGTTAAAGTGTCCTCTAGGAGCCATAACATGTGTTAAAGTGTCCTCTAGGAGCCATAACATGTGTTAAAGTGTCCTCTAGGAGCCATAACATGTGTTAAAGTGCCCTCTAGGAGCCATAACATGTGTTAAAGTGTCCTCTAGGAGCCATAACATGTGTTAAAGTGTCCTCTAGGAGATAAAACATGTGTTAAAGTGTCCTCTAGGAGCCATAACATGTGTTAAAGTGCCCTCTAGGAGCCATAACATGTGTTAAAGTGTCCTCTAGGAGATAAAACATGTGTTAAAGTGTCCTCTAGGAGCCATAACATGTGTTAAAGTGCCCTCTAGGGGCCATAACATGTGTTAAAGTGTCCTCTAGGAGCCATAACATGTGTTAAAGTGCCCTCTAGGAGCCATAACATGTGTTAAAGTGCCCTCTAGGAGCCATAACATGTGTTAAAGTGTCCTCTAGGAGATAAAACATGTGTTAAAGTGTCCTCTAGGAGCCATAACATGTGTTAAAGTGTCCTCTAGGAGATAAAACATGTGTTAAAGTGTCCTCTAGGAGCCATAACATGTGTTAAAGTGTCCTCTAGGAGCCATAACATGTGTTAAAGTGTCCTCTAGGAGCCATAACATGTGTTAAAGTGTCCTCTAGGAGCCATAACATGTGTTAAAGTGTCCTCTAGGAGCCATAACATGTGTTAAAGTGTCCTCTAGGAGCCATAACATGTGTTATAGTGTCCTCTAGGAGCCATAACATGTGTTAAAGTGCCCTCTAGGAGATAAAACATGTGTTAAAGTGTCCTCTAGGAGCCATAACATGTGTTAAAGTTTAGTAAACACTAAATAAAGTATTTTATCTGCAGTAAACCCCAATGTTCCTGTTCCAGCATCAATATATATCATCAATATCCACATCATCAATACAATAATAAAATAGTTTAATATAATATCAGTAGTAGCTGCAACTAACCACTATTTAGATATTTATTCAGATTAGAGCTGTTTGTGGGATTATTTAATTGGCTCCTTTATAATCTCCTTTTTAAACATTTACAGAAAATATTCTTCATGTTCTTAATGATCCTCAGTGATTTACAGCATTTATGGACAATAATTCATCTGTAACTCTGATCTTATTATCAGTGAACTCTCGATAATGTGGCTTAGTTCGACTCTTCTGTTGTAGATTTATTCTGATTCCAGGTTTACGTCCAATAACCTTTGTGTTTGTGGAGATTCCACGTTTATGATCATTTAAGCAGGAAACTGAACCAACAGGCCTGTTTGGAGTTTCTGTTTCGGCTCCAGCAGTAAAATCATTGTGAACAGTTTAATGACCCAACTTTATATTTTCTGCTTTCTGTTGTTTTCACATCGCTAGTTTAATGTATTTGTTTCTTGTTGTCCAGCCATTGTGTAGATTTGACTTTTTTTTCTTCCTTTCTTTTACAACCTGCAGCTTTGCCACCGGTTGTAAAGTTGGCTGAATGCTTGGAAAAAAACTAAAAACAAGAAAAACCTTCCCCACAGGCTCGCGTGTGTGTGTGTGTGTGTGTGTGTGTGTGTGTGTGTGTGTGTGTGTGATTCAGGCGGCAGGGAACCAGCGTTTGGTTTCAGCGTTTTATTCTGACAGAACATCACCCCATGGGGATTTACATTAATTGATTATAAAGTAGGACCTTGCCAAGTGGCAAGAAAAAAACGGCCTTCACGAAGGTTCAGTATACAAACAACACAGTTAATGACAAATCAACATGCATAATAGTATAAAACCAAATACATATTAGGGGGAAATACAATATAGAATTCACTAGCTATTCATATTATAAAACAAACGCAAGCGTCCAGTTCTTTGCTGGATGACGCCCCAACATGGAAGATAAAACATCTGCTCAAAAAAAGTGATAAAAGTGAAACGCACACACACACACGAAGCGTCGGTCCGTTGCTACGGAGACGTCGTCGAGGACGGTCGCTGAGGACGGTCGCTGAGGTTTCAGCCAATCACGTGTGTCGATTGTTTTATTATGGGCGGGTTCTGCTAATACATTCATGTACCGTATTATCACGACTATAAGGGCACATAAAGTCATGTTGGTGCTCCCTATGTGTGTATGTAGGGAAGTGTGGGCATGGATTGTAGATAAAATAACGGGGATGTGCGTTATGCAGAACATCGTTGTTTAACAACCTGAAAATGGTAAAGAGACACGCTGATAAAGCACAGTTTAAACTGAAGGAAATCAGCTACACAGCTGAGTTTAAGACATAAGACAGGTGGTACGAGTTGGAGGAAAGACTGGATCAGTGGATCACAGAGCAGAGACTGGATCAGTGGATCACAGAGCAGAGACTGGATCAGTGGATCACAGAGCAGAGACTGGATCAGTGGATCACAGAGCAGAGGCTGGATCAGTGGATCACAGAGCAGAGACTGGATCAGTGGATCATAGAGCACAGACTGGATCAGTGGATCACAGAGCAAAGACTGGACCAGGACTACGGTAGCGCAGCAACTTCCAGCGGATTATAACGCATCATTTAGAGGAAAGTGACTCTGATGGTGAAGAAAGTGAAGCTGGCATGTTTGATGGAGATTTAGCTGCTGTTGGAATCAGAAACAGAGGATGAGGACTTTGATGGTTTGATTGATGACATTACCCCGCTCTATTTTTAAATACACACACTTGTGTGCTTGTTTTATCCGTGTGTTTTACCATGATTAAAAAATGTTAGTACTTTGTTGTATGAAACAGCACCCTATCGTTAGGTTCCTTATGTGTGTGTTAAATACAGTAAAGACACACAGAACTCAGACTTTTAGTGTGGGGCCTTATGGTCGTGAAAATACGGTAAAGGCACGTAGCGTGTTTTTTTGATTTTTATTTCCTGGGACCTGTGTGCGGGGAGGAACATCTGCTCACAATCATGGAGGTGATGTCCGCTCAATTGTAAAATAAACTGTGGATTCCGCTTTTAGCAACGATGTCCGGCGTGAAACCAGTTTCCAGTTTGTGTTTAAGGCACATAGAATAGCAGAGGAAGGCTCAGTACAACACCACATAAGTTAACAAATGTCATCGAACAAGTTCTCTAATCAATAAAAAGGAGCAGAATTTGTGCTGTCGTGAAAGTTTTCGTGATAAATCGTCTTAGCTGCAAACCCTTCCACCACCTCAGAGGAAAAATGATCCCACTGTAAACTACAGCTTTGCATGTAGTAAATAAAACAAACAACAAGGACTGTACAGTAACACCTCTCTCTGTCTCTATGAGGAAAAACAAGGAGGAGGAATGGCTGAGGAGGAGGAAGACGAGGAGGGACGCGTCCGCTTTTTTCTTTCTCTACATTCAGTTCCGAAGCCACGACCGAGGGGGAATGGGGCCTTACAGGAGTCGCACGGCATGCTGGGAGACGGAGTCCCGTGAGGCTCCGCCCCCCCCTCCCCGCCGCCCCAAAATTAAATAGAAGCATTTCACAAAATAAAATAAAAGTAGGCCTGAAGATGAAGAATAGTCTGTTGTGTCCGGTTGTGATTTTAGTTTAGAGTCTCGTACCCGATGGTTTGTGTCACAGTGTCGATGAGAACGAGAAGAAGGAGGAAGAAGTGTGAACCTGCTGGTGTTGAGTGTTCCAGAGCTAAATTTATCAGAATGTACATGTAGCTACAAACCTGCACATCTTAGATCTATATATATATATATATATATATATACATATACATACATATACATATATATATATATATATATATATATATATATATATATATATATATATATATATATATATATACATATACATACATATACATATATATATATATATTCACCTCCTTTATATATATGTATATATATTTGCATATTCACCTCCTTCTTTTGCATATTTATTCACATTTTTTTTAGGAGTGTTGACTATTGCAAAAAAAAAACAAGAAAACATACATTTATGAAGATACACAATTAAGCAATTTTGGCGATCAGAAAACAGTGCAGTCTGTTGTTTAAAGTTGCATCAAGATTGGTGCGTAAACTCTGATGATTCTTTTTCTACTTAAAATAAAATCAATCACGTGTTGAAAGTTTCCAGCTGATAAACTGTCCTGAGCAGGAGTTGCTGTTCTTTGGGAGGCGGTTTCTGTTTTTGTATTTGTGGTGAGGGAGCCTGTCGAGCGAAACGCAGCAAACACGTTTCCTGCTGGTTTGTTGCTTCCTGATGCTGAGGAGTCGTAGTCTGACGCACAGCGAGAGCTTATAAATTATACGAAAGAAAGAACTAGTGAATTGTAAACTGTTTTTGTCATTGTTCTGTCAAACTGATTGTTCCTTTGGGGTAAAAGTCCACGTCGTGTGTGTGTGTGTGTGTGTGTGTGTGTGTGTTTTTCTCAAAGTGTTGTTGGTCTTTTTTTCTCAATCTGTACAAATGTACCAGTCAGTCAGTTTGTGTTCTCAGTCCTGTCGTGTCCTGTGGTTTTCATGTTTTTGTATAAACGGCTCAGGTGTTGAACTTGCCTCTTGGTTTTTTCTGGGTTTTCGTCTCGGCGACGTCGGCTGATAAATGAACAGCAACACAACAGGAGCTCAGCGAGCTGTCAGCGTGGTGGAGGTTGTAGAATGGGCCTGAATGTGTGTAGTTATCATCACTGTACATGGATGCTATGCTGGCTAATGGCGGCTCCTCGCAGCCACGCCCCCTCTAGTGGAGCGGCAGCAAGCTCAGATCACATTGCTGCCGCCAGTTCGTTTACTACCAGAACTCAACGCCTGGCCCTCTCCGCTGTTCCCCCTCTGCTCGGCCTCTGGCCCGAGGCCGTCTTCTCTCCGTCTTCGTGGGCCTCCTTTAGCAGCTGGTGGTGGCGGCGGCGGCGTCCAGCAGCTGCTTGGAGGACTCCTCGGCGTCGCCGTCGCTCCTCTTGGCGGCCCGGGCCGCAGCGGTGGCAGATGGTTTCTGCCTGCGTTTGACCTTGTAGATATCCCACCGCTCGGACAGCAGCCCCTTGTTGAAGATGATGGACGCCAGCCAGGAGAAGAGCAGGATTGACACCAGCGAGATGACCATGATGGCGGTGCGGAAGGGGAAGAACTGGGTGAGCGTGCCCTCCCGATCCGGCCGGCAGCCAGGGAAGCGGATGGCGGGCGGCAGGCCGATGAGCGGCTCGCCGCTCAGGATCCGCATGACGATGCCGATGAGGTAGCCCACGGTGGCGCCGTAGCCGTTGGACACCTTGAAGAAGAGGACGCACACCAGCTGGGGGAACATGATGGTGTAGGACATGTCCACGCCCACCAGCCAGAAGACCAGCACGCTGCTGTCCAGGAAGGTGAGGGCGGTGCCGGCCACGCCCACCACCACCACCGAGATGCGGATCACCCACATCATCTCACGGTCCGACGCCTGCAAAAACAAACACAGTCTCAGGCTCCGCCTTCAGTGGGTGGTTGTTGAAGAACACCTGCTAAAGTGCCCCCTAGGAGCTTAAAATACCCGCTAAAGTTCCCTCTAACAGTTAAACACGTTAAAGTGCCCTCTAACAGTTAAACATGTTAAAGTGCCCTCTAACAGTTAAAATACGTTAAAGTGCCCTCTAACAGTTAAACACGTTAAAGTGCCCTCTAACAGTTAAACATGTTAAAGTGCCCTCTAACAGTTAAAATACGTTAAAGTGCCCTCTAACAGTTAAACACGCTAAAGTGCCCTCTAACAGTTAAAACACGTTAAAGTGCCCTCTAACAGTTAAACACATTAAAGTGCCCTCTAACAGTTAAAACATGCTAAAGTGCCCTCTAACAGTTAAACACATTAAAGTGCCCTCTAACAGTTAAAACATGCTAAAGTGCCCTCTAACAGTTAAACACGTGAAAGTGCCCTCTAACAGTTAAAACACGTTAAAGTGCCCTCTAACAGTTAAAACATGCTAAAGTGCCCTCTAACAGTTAAACACGTTAAAGTGCCCTCTAACAGTTAAAACACGTTAAAGTGCCCTCTAACAGTTAAACACATTAAAGTGCCCTCTAACAGTTAAAACATGCTAAAGTGCCCTCTAACAGTTAAACATGTTAAAGTGCCCTCTAACAGTTAAAATACGTTAAAGTGCCCTCTAACAGTTAAACACGTTAAAGTGCCCTCTAACAGTTAAAACACGTTAAAGTGCCCTCTAACAGTTAAACACGTTAAAGTGCCCTCTAACAGTTAAACATGTTAGAGGGCCCTCTAACAGCTAAACACGCTAAAGTGCCCTCTAACAGTTAAAACACGTTAAAGTGCCCTCTAACAGTTAAACACATTAAAGTGCCCTCTAACAGTTAAAACATGCTAAAGTGCCCTCTAACAGTTAAACACATTAAAGTGCCCTCTAACAGTTAAAACATGCTAAAGTGCCCTCTAACAGTTAAACACGTTAAAGTGCCCTCTAACAGTTAAAACACGTTAAAGTGCCCTCTAACAGTTAAACACGTTAAAGTGACCTCTAACAGTTAAACACGTTAAAGTGCCCTCTAACAGTTAAACACGTTAAAGTGCCCTCTAACAGTGAAAACACGCTAAAGTGCGTGTTAAAGTGCCCCCCACTGAGATAATAACCAGCCGCGGGCAGACAGGAACTGTGAGTGGAGTCAGTCGCTGCTGTGTTGGTGTCACAGCAGCGTGTCTAACTATAGACCAATTGGTGCAAAAGGTGGATTAAAGCTGCAGATTGAAGCTAAAATGTCTTTTTTTGTCCACAACCCAAAGATCATCAGTTTACTGTTATAGAAGAATAAAGAAACCAGGAAATAATCAGAGAACAGAAGCTGGAACAGAATTTTTTTGGCAGCTCATACATTATGAGTTTAAACCTGTTCAAATATTTCTCAAAGGACAATACAACACATAAACTACAAAATTACTGCTAAAAAGTGATCACAGCTCGTATATTGGGAGTTACCACATTAATAGATATATTAAAACATTGTACACATATCAAGGTCAATAGGACCCTGTTAGGGTGGTCCACTAGGAATTTTACATATTTTCATATTTTTGCCAACACATCTAGTTTAGCATATTAAAACAAATTACAAAATCAAAATGTTGTGAACTTGTTTCCCCCCAAAATTCTGAAAGAAAGACAATGTTCATTAACAAAAGGACTGGTCATGTGACCTCATAAATCATATGTCCTTCAAAATAAAAGCCCCTGCCTGTACTGTACAAACATAGATTTTATATCAGAGTCAACCTCCTCACCTGCTTCCTGATGATGTTCTTGTAGATATTGGAGGAGAACAGCGAGGCGGAGGACAGCAGGGCCGAGTCCATGGAGGACATGACGGCGGCCGCCACGGCCCCGATGCCGATCACGGAGATGTAGGGCGGCGTGAGGAACTGCAGCGCGATGGGCAGGATGGAGCCGGCCTGGTTGCGCTCGTACGGCGTCGGCAGCCCGTAGAGCGTGGAGTTCCAGTCTGGGGGGGGGGACACCAGGCGTCCATTAACCACGGGGAGTGACCAGAAAAATGACCAGACAAATAACTAGTGAAATGACCAGAAATATGGTTTATTCTGTAACTCTGAGTGTGTGAAATGGAACCAGTGTGTTCTGGTTGCTTCAACAGTTTAAGGGTTGAATGCCATCATCCAGATTTAGTTTGATGTAGTTTAATTGTAATGTCTCTACTTTATTGTTTTACTGTGTTGTGGTTGTGTTTTACTGTGTGTGGTTGTGTTTTACTGTGTGTGGTTGTGTTTTATTGTGTACCTGGATCCAGTGGGTGGAGGTGAGTGTTTTACCTGTGGAGGCGGCCACAGCACCAATCAGCACTGAGGGGATACCCAGCACCAGGCAGAAGGCCGAGGAGGCGAAGCAGGTCACCTGGGCCTGGGTGTAGGACGAGGCTGACAGGATCCGCTGGTAGAAGGCCTGGTAGGCCAGCCCCCCCAGGGCCTGCAGCACAGCACAAAGCACGACATCTGGCCTCAATAACAACTCATTATGATTGGTGGGATCAGCAACGGGAACCGTCTATCTGTGTGTTTCATGTTCATTTCGATGCTGGCTGAACAACAGGAACCTTCTATCCACATGTTTTCACGTTTGTAACGACGGGAACAGTCTATCCATGCATTTCATGTTCTGGATAACAGGAACCTTCTATCCGTGCGTTTCACATTCGTAACAACGGGAACCTTCTATCCGTGCGTTTCGCATTCGTAACAACGGGAACCTTCTATCCGTGCGTTTGACATTCGTAACAACAACAGGAACCTTCTATCCGTGCGTTTCACATTCGTAACAACAACAGGAACCTTCTATCCGTGCGTTTCACATTCGTAACAACGGGAACCTTCTATCCGTGCGTTTCACATTCGTAACAACGGGAACCTTCTATCCGTGCGTTTGACATTCGTAACAACAACAGGAACCTTCTATCCGTGCGTTTCACATTCGTAACAACAACAGGAACCTTCTATCCGTGCGTTTCACATTCGTAACAACGGGAACCTTCTATCCGTGCGTTTCACATTCGTAACAATGGGAACCTTCTATCCGTGCGTTTCACATTCGTAACAACAACAGGAACCTTCTATCCGTGCGTTTCACATTCGTAACAACAGGAACCTTCTATCCGTGCGTTTCACATTCGTAACAACGGGAACCTTCTATCCGTGCGTTTCACATTCGTAACAACGGGAACCTTCTATCCGTGCGTTTCACATTCGTAACAATGGGAACCTTCTATCCGTGCGTTTCACATTCGTAACAACAACAGGAACCTTCTATCCGTGCGTTTCACATTCGTAACAACAGGAACCTTCTATCCGTGCGTTTCACATTCGTAACAACGGGAACCTTCTATCCGTGCGTTTCACATTCGTAACAACGGGAACCTTCTATCCGTGCGTTTCACATTCGTAACAATGGGAACCTTCTATCCGTGCGTTTCACATTCGTAACAACAACAGGAACCTTCTATCCGTGCGTTTCACATTCGTAACAACAGGAACCTTCTATCCGTGCGTTTCACATTCGTAACAACGGGAACCTTCTATCCGTGCGTTTCACATTCGTAACAACGGGAACCTTCTATCCGTGCGTTTCACATTCGTAACAACAACAGGAACCTTCTATCCGTGCGTTTCACATTCGTAACAACAACAGGAACCTTCTATCCGTGCGTTTCACATTCGTAACAACAGGAACCTTCTATCCGTGCGTTTCGGGCTCACCAACAACATGAAGTCGTCGAACCACTTCCCGGCCTCATCCAGCTCCACGGTGCCGACCCAGGGGGCCTGGAAGGTCTGGTTGTAGGCCGTCAGGGAGATGTCCACAGAGTGGGGGTTGGTCATCAGGAAGGGAACACACACCCACTGAAACACAAATACAGCTGATTACAGCAGCATTCCTCCCTTTTAAGCCAACACGGTCCATATCCACGCATCTAAACAGTTCTGTTCTCTAGAGGTGGAGCGGCAACATCAAATCTGTAATTCAACAGCTGACTAGGAACCAAATAACATCTCATATATCTCTAATCTGTATCTATACCTGATATTAATTGACTAGTCATTACTCAGATACAGATATCATGCAGATATCTTTGACTGTGTTGTATTGAATCTAATTGTAGATATCTCAGACTGGAATGTTTACTACTGGTGAATCGGTTCCAGAGTCCAAACTTTACATCATCTGTCCCTGAATAAGATTGTAGTCGTGGATATCTAAAACACTAGTTTTTAAATCTTACAACATTCGCCATAGTTGGCTGCTTTTATTTCACATCTTCGATTTGTGATTTATCAGTGTTTATTTTTTCTAAATAACGCCATCACAAGATTGGTGGAGTGGCTGCAGCTTTTTTTAAATCGCGTCTCATGATCTTTATCAGCTAATGTCGTTTGGGGCCAGTTTTTGTGGAATTTCATGGACTCTGAGACTCGACGTTTCAATCAATAGACGAGGAGTCGCTGAAGTTCATTGCAAGAAAATGGAAAACTTCATGTAAATATCCCTTTATC
The DNA here is from genome assembly GCA_036785175.1 of Eupleurogrammus muticus. Lineage (NCBI taxonomy): Eukaryota > Metazoa > Chordata > Actinopteri > Scombriformes > Trichiuridae > Eupleurogrammus > Eupleurogrammus muticus. The sequence continues at coordinate 32,760,978 of JAYKQN010000003.1, forward strand.
AGGTTTAATAGAACAACCAAACCTTTATCAACACTTTCAATAAAGTTTCAGTAAAGTTAAAAAAGAAACAATTTCATCCTAACGAGACCAAATCAAACTTTAGATAGATCTAATTTTTTAGTTTGTGATTAAAGTAATAGTTGGAACTGGAGCTGCAAAGAGCAGTCAATTAATCAATAATTTTCAACTATCACAAAAATCAATCAATAATCACCAACTATTTTGATATTCAATTTAAGTAATTGAGTCATTTTTAATGATAAAATGTCCAGATTCTCTGGTTCAGCTTCTGTTCTCTGATTATTTCCTGGTTTCTTTATTCTTCTATAATAGTAAACTGATGATCTTTGGGTTGTGGACAAAAAAAGACATTTTAGCTTCAATCTGCAGCTTTGACAAAAACTGATCAACATTTTACACATTTAATGAACTAATCAACGAATCAATTAATCGTTTCAGTCAGAACAGCCGTTCAGTTGGAACAAATCGGTCAATGGGCCGATCAATCATTCTATTGGCTCTATTAGCTCTGTTAGCTCCATTAGCTCTGTTAGCTCCATTAGCTCTGTTAGCTCTGTCAGCTCTGTTAGCTCCATTAGCTCTATCAGCTCTGTTAGCTCCATCAGCTCTATTAGGTCTGGTTAGCTCTGTTAGCTCCATCAGCTCTGTTAGCTCTATTAGCACTATTAGCTCTATCAGCTCTGTTAGCTCTATTAGCTCTGTTAGCTCTGTTAGCTCTATCAGCTCTGTTAGCTCTATTAGCGCTATTAGCTCTGTTAGCTCTGTTAGCTCTGTTAGCTCTGTCAGCTCTGTTAGCTCTGTTAGCTCTGTTAGCTCTATCAGCTCTGTTAGCTCTATCAGCTCTGTTAGCTCTGTTAGCTCTATTAGCTCTATCAGCTCTGTTAGCTCCATCAGCTCTATTAGGTCTGGTTAGCTCTGTTAGCTCTATCAGCTCTGTTAGCTCTGTTAGCTCGATCAGCTCTGTTAGCTCTATCAGCTCTGTTAGCTCTATTAGCTCTATCAGCTCTGTTAGCTTTGTTAGCTCTATTAGCTCTATCAGCTCTGTTAGCTCTGTTAGCTTTGTTAGCTCTGTTAGCTCTATTAGCTCTATTAGCTCTGTTAGCTCTGTTAGCTCTATAGAAGGGCCCGCGCTACGCACCAGGCTGACGAAGATGAGGATGAGCTGGATGACGTCCGTGTAGGCCACTGAGTAGAGCCCCCCCAGCAGTGTGTAGATGATGGCCACCACTGAGGAGATGATGATGGAGTAGACGTAGGACAGGTCCAGGATCACGCTCATAGTTCCACCTGGAACAACACAGCAGGAAGATGAGACGCGACGGATTGACGGAGACGGCTGCCGGACAGCAGCGTCTGATGCTACACATACATGCAACTGCCTATGTGCTGCCTTTAATTACGTCTTCTATTACGTTCTGAGCCTTAAAATCAATTCTCTCTCACACAGACACACACATATACATGCCGCCACTCTTGTGTACTTTACTTTTACTTGGAAGACAGGCAATGATGTTGGTGTGTTATACTGCTCATTTGCCTTAATGCAGCATCCCCCACAAAAATAAAATAAAATAAAAAACACTGACAGACAAATGACAGATGTACCAAACGAGGAGCGAACATTGCTAGTCATTAAAGTCACTTAGGTGTGAGGTGTAGCTTTGGTTTAAACCTTTAAAAAGCATTTAAGAGCTCTGATAAAGCATCCGTCCAACGTATAAGGGCTAAAGCTAAAGTAGAACTGTAGGAAAACAAGTAAGAGAAGCGGCCTATTTGAAGTTCAAGACTTTATTGCCATATCAACATGGTTGATTGGAATTTGTCTTAGTGAGCTCTCGTAAAACAGAAACACAAAAAGACAAAAAGAGATAAACCACTCACTAATAAAGCACATAATACATTAAACAAAGTGTAAAACAGATAATAGGTGATATCCAACGCATAAAGTAAGCATAAAACATAAGGAAATATGTCAAATAAAAGCCATATCCATAGTGGTTGTGAGACTCCAAAACAGTTTTTTCACCCTCTTTGGTGAATTATCACCTTTGTAATAGCAGATACTGATAATTCTATATTGGGCAAAAAAAAAAAAAACAAGAAAGGAAAAGGTAGAGAGAAGTGTCTCAAGAGGTGAAACAATTGAACATTTTCTCTATCTATATATAAAAAAGAATAAGTAAATAAACAAAGTGAATATAAAGAATCTTGTTACTCAAACAAGGCAAGCAAAACGTCACTACCTTCACCGTCTCTTCTCCCACATTGCCAGGGTCCCCCCAGCCGCAGCCTGCAGCCGCACCACAACAATGCCCTTAAACAGAGAAGTGTCAGATCGGCACCATCGATCGCCACTCACCACCCTCTGACTTGACTACCCCATGACTACTCTTTAACTACCCCATGACTACCCCTTAACTACCCCATGACCACCCCTTGACTACCCCATGACTACCCCTTAACTACCCCATGACCACCCCTTGACTACCCCATGACTACCCCTTAACTACCCCATGACTACCCTAACTACCCCATGACTACCCCTTTGACTAACCCATGACTACCAGTTGACCACTCCTTAGCTACCCCTTGACTAACCCTTGACTAACCCTTGACTGCCCCTTGACTGCCCCTGGACTACCCCTTGACTAACCCATGACTAACCCATGACTACCCCATCACTACCCCTTAACTACCCTCTAACCACTCGTTGACTACCCCCTAACCACCCCTTAACTACCCCCTAGCCACCCCTTAATGCCCCCTAACCGCCCCTTGATTAACCCCTAACCACCCCTCAACTGCCCCCTTACCACCCCTTGACTACCTCTTAACTACCTCTAGACTACCCCCTAACCACTCCTTAACTACCCCTTGACTTCTCCTTAACTACCCCCTAACCACCCTATCACCTATCACTCCCCCATCCACCATATACCACCCCCTTTAACCACATTTTAACCACCCTCTTTAAGCACACTTTAAGCACACTTTAACCACCCCCTTAATCACCCCCTATCCCCCAACTAATGTGTTGAGATGTTTCATGTCTTAGTTTTACTCTTTTCACCCCATGTTTTACTTTTTTTAGCATCTGATCTGTTCTACCGGAAGGTTTTCAATCAACCCGTTAACGCATTGCTGCCCAATCCTGATCCTGGAGAGCTACCATCCTGCTGGTTTAAGGCCTCGCCCCATTGCAACACACCTGATCCTAATTATCAACAGGGCCTTGACGAGTTTCAGCTACTCTGTAAGGAGTTGATAATTAGAATCAAATGTGTTGGAGTGGGCGGAGTCCTAAAACATGCAGGAATATAGCTCTCCAGGATCAGTATTGGGCAGTCCTTTGTTAAAGGGATAGTTGTATTTTTTTCATCTAGCTGCATTTCCCATGTTGCTGTCATGTTGAGCTGAGATTTCTCTGATAACACCAGTACCTCTAGCGAACTGGACATTGAAACTGGAGCTAGATTTGTTCTGCAACTATTTGTCAGACCACAGCACAGCTCTGGTAGATGGTAAGACTACACACTGAGCTTCATACCAGGGTTTATTTGATGTTTTGAGCATTGATCCTACTTGCAACAGATCGGTGGAGGTTTACTAGAGCCGTACTGTGGCCTGAGAAATATGTTCAAAACACAACAAAACAGAAGCCCAGAATGTCTATATATAAATATAGTTATGTAGTCTATAAACTGCAGGTCAATATATTTAAATTAAATCATGAGCTTCATGTTTGGAAACAGCTGCTAAATCTGAACTAACATGATACTGAACATTCAGCTACAAAGACAGGCTCCAGATACATGACAGGAACATGGGAAATGGCGCTAGACGTGTATAAAAATACACAACTAATTCTTCAAAATACATCTGATTCTTCACGTTATCTAAAACAGAGATGCTCAATCCTGCTCCTGTAGAGCTACCATCCTAAATGTTTTAGGAATCTTCCTTCTCCAACAACCTGATTCCAACTAATTACCAGCCTTTGGAAAGCTTCCGCTCCTTGACTGTGAGTTGATGATTAGAATCAGGTGTGTTGGAGTAGGAGATTAAACATGGAGGATGGTAGCTCTACAGGAGCAGGATCGGGCAGACCTGATCTGAACCACTACAGTTCTACAGGTAACATCACATAATAGTCATTACACTTCCTGCCTGTTCACACTTGGCTCCATGATGCATCTGTTTCAGTCTGAATTTCTCCTCTACAGGCTTGTTTGTGCTCTTGTCGTAAACAAATACACTTTTAGAACCGGCCCCTCCACCCTAAAAAAAAAAAGGATCTGGCCGCAGGCACAGGCCAGTTAAGATGCATCGTGGTGCCAGGCGTGAACCGGACCGGTCTGGATGCAGATCCAGATCCAAAAGAGGGGGCCTCAGTGTTGTTGTTCCTACAGAACGTCTCCTCTGGCGGGGATGTGACGCGGCGTATTTTTACCGTTATGGTGAAAATACTTCCTGGGTGGTCTGTGTGCGTCCCCCCCCCCCCGTTTAGAGAATGGATCTGTCTGATCTGTGCTGAGCGGAGCTGTTTCCCCCGCGGGGGCTAAATTTAGGATTCAGGGGCTGCTGCAGCTTAATGAGCAACGCCAGGGATGGACAGAGCTGCTGAGGACCCCACAGTGTTGTTTTTAGATCCTCGTCCCACTTTCAGATCTCATGCGCTCACACACACACACACACACACACACACACATATATATACATAATTACACACACACACACACACACACACACACACACACACACACACAATTACACACACACACACATATACACAATTACACACACACACACACACAATTACACACACACAAACATATATATACATAATCAAACACACAATTACACACACACACACATACACAATTACACACACACACACACACACACATATATATACATAATTACTCACACACACACACAGACACACACACACACACACACACACACACAAACAGCTGTCTCCCAGCAACAACGCCCCTGTGGGTCAAAATACTCAGTTGCACTCTCTGGAGTGTCAAGTGTTTCTGTGTGTGTGTGTGTGTGTGTGTGTGTGTGTGTGTGTGTGAGCGCACCATGTGGGGGGGGTTCATATCTGTTCCAGAAACAACAACAGGAGGATTTACTGAGGAGTGAGGGGTCCCCTGGTCCTAAATTGGTTTAATAGGTTTGAACATTCCTCGTCCCTGTCGGTCCTTTTGTGGAGCGTCAGCACCGGTTACAGTGGAGACTCTTTACAGCTGATCAGACACGTTCATATATCATGGAGTAATAATTTGATGTGAACCCTCGTCGTACAGTCAGACCCTTTGGCACAGACAGTGGTAAAAAAAAGAAACGACTCTAATGACACAGCAATCTGAATAATTGATCACCTTCACAATCAACAGGCTGCTCGATGTTTAACCCCCTTTCTCAAATAACACTGGAAAAGAAAACAGCGTTAAAAACACACACAAGAAAACATTATGTAAACACACACACACACACACACACACACACACACACACACCAGAACAAGCACACACACACACACACACACACTTTCATTCACCACCAAAGCCCATACACATGCATGGGGCGTGCACACACACACATACACAAACACACACGCGCACACACACACACACACACACACACACACACACACACACACACACACACACACACACACACACTCATTGAATGATCACTTACAGAATAGAGAAAGAACAATAGAAACAGTAGAAACCAAATAGTTCCACATTTAGTAGATTACATAGAAACAGCTAGAGCACTATTCATGTTACAAGGAGACACTTTACTCTCTAAATAACTAAATAAATACTAATATTTACTGAATAAATAAATATTGTTGTTATTAGTGACAGAGAAAACCAGCATCTGTGGAAAATGTGTTTTGTTTTTATCCTTATAGGTGCAATAAATATATAAATAAACGCAGATGAAATAAAGTCATGTGGCCAGCACTGGACCAGACAATGGAAACATGGATTTCTGCAGAGAAATGTGAAGTCAGTGAGAATCTTTCACGCCTCGAAGGATAAAATATATACATATAGTTTTGATTAGTGAATGTTTTTATTTAAGCAGGAGATAACGTGACCTGCTGCTAAAAATAAATAAATGTTTTGAATTGCATCACAACAGGAGACGGACTGAATATGGAATGATGGAGAAAACATGTTAGCACGGTTAATTAATCAAGTATATATTTATAATATATTTATTTACTTAACAAGGGATCATTTTTATAGGTGTTATTACTATGTAAAGTTTTGTAAAGCTTGAATGTGGCCCATGAATAATAATTATAATAAAGAATAATCACTGTTTAGCAATTAGTTCATTTAAAGATTTCTTTACATAAATATAAAAATAGAAAGCTAAATTACTCATGTGGTCGAAATAACAGAAGCACTTGACTGTATGCGTTAATCCGCTCTAACGGCGTAATAAACCGCTGTGATTGTTGGTATTTAAAGCTGCAGGTGTTGCTCGTATTGGTTTTATCACCTGTTTAATCACAGTGATCTACATGGCAGCTGTCACCTGTTCCTGTCTACTGTTAATGCTCAATGTGAACCACAACGGCGGGGACACGCCCCCCGGCGGGGACACGCCCCCCGGCGGGGACACGCCCCCCGCAGTGGGGGGGCTCGCCGCCGCGGCCGACGCCACTCACCCAGGCTGACGAGCGTGCGCGCCACCCACAGCACGTCGGCCACCAGCGCCGGGAAGATGAGCGCGCTGCTCAGGAAGTTGCCGTACTTCTGCTGGAACGGGTCCATCATGGTCAGGTACTTGTTCTCCCTCATGGGCTTAGCGAAGAAAAAGCCGCCTGGAGGCAGAAACACAAACGCTGATGAGGTCCGAGCTTTTATCACGTTCAATGGCCTAAAAGTACATTATATATATATATATTGTTATTGCACTAGTCATTACATTACAACAACTACCTCATAATGCACATAACTGGGACAATCAGTACTGTCTTGTTTTGTTTTATCTTGTTGAACTTGTCCTTCCACTCCATACTACTCATGTCTTGTCTTGGGGTACTCATGTCTTGTCCTGTCATACATGTTTGTTTGTTTCTAGTTTTTAGTTTAGCACTTTACCGTTGTTGTTGTATCGTAGTTTAGGATTGTCTCGTCTTGCGCACCTGCACTTTGATGTTGTTGTACATGTAAACGCATAGGATAGTGAGAAACGCAATTTCGATTCCTTTGTATGTCAAGTACATGTGAAGAAATTGACAATAAAATTGACTTTGACTTTGACTTTGAAACAAATGCCTATTTTCACCACTATAAAGCCACATTAAAGTCTTCTATTCACTTCAAAATGTTGGTGCTCCCTATGTGTGTATGTAGGGGAAGTGTGGGCATGGATTGTAGATAAAATAACGGGGATGTGCGTTATGCAGAACATCGTTGTTTTAACAACCTGAAAATGGTAAAGAGACACGCTGATAAAGCACAGTTTAAACTGAAGGAAATCAGCTACACAGCTGAGTTTAAGACATAAGACAGGTGGTACGAGTTGGAGGAAAGACTGGATCAGTGGATCACAGAGCAGAGACTGGATCAGTGGATCACAGAGCAAAGACTGGATCAGAGGATCACAGAGCAGACCGGATCAGTGGATCACAGAGCAAAGACCGGATCAGTGGATCACAGAGCAAAGACTGGATCAGAGGATCACAGAGCAGACCGGATCAGTGGATCACAGAGCAAAGACCGGATCAGTGGATCACAGAGCAGAGACTGGATCAGTGGATCACAGAGCAAAGACTGGATCAGTGGATCACACAGCAGAGACTGGATCAGTGGATCACAGAGCAAAGACTGGATCAGAGGATCACAGAGCAGACCGGATCAGTGGATCACAGAGCAGAGACCGGATCAGTGGATCACAGAGCAAAGACTGGATCAGTGGATCACAGAGCAGACCGGATCAGTGGATCACAGAGCAGAGACTGGATCAGTGGATCACAGAGCAAAGACTGGATCAGTGGATCACAGAGCAGAGACTGGATCAGTGGATCACAGAGCAAAGACTGGATCAGAGGATCACAGAGCAGACCGGATCAGTGGATCACAGAGCAGAGACCGGATCAGTGGATCACAGAGCAAAGACTGGATCAGTGGATCACAGAGCAGAGACTGGATCAGTGGATCACAGAGCAAAGACTGGATTCGTGGATCACAGAGCAAAGACTGGATCAGAGGATCACAGAGCAGACCGGATCAGTGGATCACAGAGCAAAGACCGGATCAGTGGATCACAGAGCAGAGACTGGATCAGATACAAATAAATTGAATTGAATTAAACTGTGTTTTATCAGCGTGTCTCTTTACCATTTTCAGGTTGTTAAAACAACGATGTTCTGCATAACGCACATCCCCGTTATTTTATCTACAATCCATGCCCACACTTCCCTACATACACACATAGGGAGCACCAACATTTTGAAGAGAATAGAAGACTTTAATGTGGCCTTATAGTCATGAGAAAACGGTAGTTTACATTTCACATATTTGATAAATCATGTTTGGCAAGATGAGAAAGTCAAGAACAGTTTTAAAACACTTTCATTAGGTCTCCAACATGTACGTGTTAATCTTCCTGTTGGTTCCTTGACTCGTGGCTGTATTTCTGTCATCTATGAACCCAAACTAGAGGCAGAGGAAGAAGGGAAGCAGCGGGAGCGAAGGAACAATAAGAGAAAACAAGCGTTTCCTCGGCGATAAGGCGGTAAACGGCATGGGGGGTCACGGCGGGAATGTCGCGGTTTTCCTCTGGAGTTTCCAGAACGCTCCCTCCATCCAGGTGGCGTTCCCATAAGAATCGCAGCCTGGGCTCCGTCCACTCAGGTCTCCTCGGTTCAGGGGGTGAACTCATCCTTTCTGCACCTGTCGCGTCCAGTTACCGCCACAAACCCGTTTGCCATGGCGCTATTTTTACCCAGCAGCAGTTTTATTGGTCGGTGCCGCGTTAACAGTCAACAACATTTCAGCCTGTTTCTGTTACCGGGACGAAGCCAAGATCAGGCTGGGGTAGAGGTTAAAAACAATCAACTACCAACTAGTTTATGTTATATATATATTATAGCCAGATCAGAGTCATAAAGTTCATCTGTACATAAATGTACATTTTGTGTTCATGTTGGTTTCTTGTCATTTAAATGTTCATTTGTATGTTATTGTTTTTTTGCAAAAATTATGATTTATGCTATTTGTGACAGAAAATGCCAATGGTGTAACCTAAATAGAATGATAAATTAATAACAATTAATAAAAATAATTAATCCTCCTACAATATAAAACTTGTTGATAATATGTTTTTAATTTGTTGAAACCTTTTTTAAGAGAGTTAAATATCTATCCAAGTTTTTAGGATTACAACACATGATCTTTTTGGCATTGTCCCATATGCTGTAAATTCTCTAATATAGGCCCAGGCCTTTATTGGAGACAGGCCAAAACCAGTGCAGGCATCAGTTTCTGTTTGAGGCGCAGTGACAAATCATGTTTGGCTAATGAGAAAGTCAAAAACTTCAATAAGAAGAATAATTCATCGCATGACACCACAAAATAATGCATGAATACTACAAATAGACTTTCACAGTACAAGAAACCAACACTAACACAAAATGGGCATCCAAACTTTGCCTTTCTCATCTTGACTTGTCACTGATCCTCCTGCAGACACTGAATCCTCATTAGTCCAATATGGGTTCCACTGGCAGATAACTAATTCTTACAATTTAAAAGAAAAGACATTATTATATTTCTTATGTTCTTGACTTATTTCTTTAAATCAACACCAAATTGACCCTCAAAAAAGAACATTGTGGAACAAGATAAATCTACTCAAAAAAGAAAGAGAGAGGTTCATCTGATTTTACATTTTTCAGTTTTTGTCGTCAACCTAGAGAATAAAAGGTTGTGTTGATGTAAAATTCTCTTTTCCAAACTCCTGGCGTTGGATTCGTAACGCGCCAAAGTGTCACCGTCCCACATGACTTTCGTTAGCTTAACTCGGCGAAAAAAACAAGGGAAGCATTGAAAGTTAAAGTTGACAAGAATTTTTTCCCTGACCTCACCGACACGACTGAACGAGGGAAAAAGAGCGAAGGCCCTGAAGCGCTGAGGTTGTGTTTCAGTTTCCCCTCCTGTCTACATGTCTCCATCGTGGCCGCTCACCTAGGAAGAAGGTCAGGACGTAGGGGACGGGCATCAGCGCCCACACCGCCCCCAGCGTGGGGTTGTACGTTGCCTCGGCGATGCCCAGGATGAAGCCGCCGCCCACCCAGGTAGCTGCAGGTAAGCAGAGAGAACGCCGTGATTGGCTAAAACGTTTAGGCCCGCCTCCATTTAAATGTTAACAGGAAGCTTATCTTTAATTTTTTTGTACCCTAAAATGAGGCAGGATTAGAGGCAGAGTATTAGAGTTCATTGGAATCATTTAAAAAAGAGCTTAAACTATTCTATCAGTTCTTAAGGGCGATTAATCTATTGATTAAAGATTAGTACGTCATGATTATAAATCAAGTTCTACGTGTGAGTGAAGACCATAAACTTTAACTCAGACGTCAAGATTTCAATCAGGAAATGTAAATAGTAAATATAAATATTAATAATGATTACGTATTGATAAATGAAACCATTCATTGATTAGTCATCTGGTTCGTTAAATGAGTCAGTTTACTATTATAGAAGAATAAAGAAACCAGGAAATAACCAGAGATGTTATCAGTAGAAATGACCAGCTGGTGAGATCGTGATGTTAAAGCCTGATGTTTCCCACCTGTGAGGGTGAAGATGCCGACCAGCGAGCTGATGTTGCGTCCGGCCAGCAGCGTTATCTCCATGCCGTCGCCCTTGCAGTCCTTCTCCGCCCTTTTGGAGCGCATGGAGGCCCAGATGCCCGTGGCCAGGATGAGCAGGTAGAACACCGCCATCACCACCAGACCCGGCACGTTCAGGGACATGACGCCGACTTCCTGTTTGGACAGAGACACGGGAACGTGAGGCTCCGCCCACATCTGCAGCCACACCACCATGATTCAAATAGAGCTCCTCATTCTTTTGTGATACTGGAGGACAAGGTGGCAGGAGGCAAACACTAGCATCATTCTGACATAAGCTGAGTAAGCTGGTCAAGCACGATGAACAGGAGAGACAACACTATTCCAACCAATGGGGGAGGGGGGAAGAGGAAGGACAGGGAGGAAAAACTAAACATGGAAGATAAAACCATAAGGAGAGCTTCAGCATCTGGGACGACCAGAAGACGGGAGGACGAGGTGAGGGAGGTGAAGACGAGCATGATGGGACATCAGACACATCTCACCATCTGCTGCTCTGACAACATGGTGGACACATTAATGCCAACATTAGTGTGTGTGTGATGTTTTCTTATAAAAATTATCAATATATGAATCATATCATAATGAAGTCAGTTCTAGTCAGCTCTAGTCAGCTCTAGTCAGTTCTAGTCAGCTCTAGTCAGTTGTAGTCAGTTCTAGTCAGCTCTAGTCAGTTCTAGTCAGCTCTAGTCAGCTCTAGTCAGCTCTAGTCAGTTCTAGTCAGCTCTAGTCAGTTGTAGTCAGTTCTAGTCAGCTCTAGTCAGTTCTAGTCAGTTCTAGTCAGCTCTAGTCAGCTCTAGTCAGTTCTAGTCAGCTCTAGTCAGTTCTAGTCAGCTCTAGTCAGCTCTAGTCAGCTCTAGTCAGCTCTAGTCAGTTCTAGTCAGCTCTAGTCAGCTCTAGTCAGTTCTAGTCAGCTCTAGTCAGTTCTAGTCAGCTTTAGTCAGCTCTAGTCAGTTCTAGTCAGCTCTAGTCAGTTCTAGTCAGCTCTAGTCAGTTCTAGTCAGTTCTAGTCAGCTCTAGTCAGCTCTAGTCAGTTCTAGTCAGCTCTAGTCAGCTCTAGTCAGTTCTAGTCAGTTCTAGTCAGCTCTAGTCAGTTCTAGTCAGCTCTAGTCAGCTCTAGTCAGTTCTAGTCAGTTCTAGTCAGCTCTAGTCAGTTCTGGTCAGCTCTAGTCAGTTCTGGTCAGCTCTAGTCAGCTCTAGTCAGCTCTAGTCAGTTCTGGTCAGCTCTAGTCAGCTCTAGTCAGCTCTAGTCAGTTCTGGTCAGTTCTGGTCAGTTCTAGTCAGCTCTAGTCAGCTCTAGTCAGTTCTAGTCAGTTCTAGTCAGCTCTAGTCAGCTCTAGTCAGTTCTAGTCAGTTCTAGTCAGTTCTAGTTCTCATAAACACAGCTGGTGGTTTGGTTAATAGTGAAAAACACATTCAACCCGAGTCGTAAAAAAACGAAGAAAGAATGTGATGTATATCCACTCTGGATAATAAGAGAAAAAGGGGAAATGTTTGTGAAAGGAATGGTCTGTGAAACACAGTGTGTGTGTGTGTGTGTGTGTGTGTGTGTGTGTGTGTGTGTGTGTGTGTGTGTTGATGCAGGGCAGAGACGGCTTGATGCCAAAGTCAACAGAAGCTTGAAAACCTCACTCACAGAGCCCATTTCTTTCTGTGTGTGTGTGTGTGTGTGTGTGACATATTAATAACATTATTTCACAGATATCTCCTACCCAGAGAGACTTTAAATAAATACAATTAAAAAAGTACCTCTGAACAACGACACACACACACAGACACACACACACTCATTACGATGGCGTGGGACCAGTAGAAACAGTTTACAGGGAGGATGTGGGAGGAATTTAATTTAACATAACATATATTTAAATATTCTCACTTTTAAATTGTTTTTATTATTAATTATTTATGCAATTCGTGTAAAAGCTGCAGTATAAATCATATTAAACAACGTGTGAAAATTTTACTTTCTACATTTATCTGTAGCTTTATACTTTTCACATGTAAAAACTGACAAAAAATACATTTAAATTTTTTAACTTTTACATTTTAGTGTCTGTTTTAAACGTGTTGATTGTTTTGTGTAAAAGTTGCTGTATAAAATCTCATTAAACTAAACGTGGTGAAGATATATAAAATCCTTTTTAAGGTTTCTAAAATTGTCTTGAAATCAGCAACAATAAATGTCTCATATGTTTGTTAGTGATAAAAAAGCCTGTGAGCATCAGTATTTATGTATTTATTGTTGGGGGGTGAGTTCCACGTGGATCAGTATTTATGTATTCATTGGGGGAGTCAGTGATTGTGGATCTTCTGCAACGACTCATGTTTGAAACCAGAGGAAAATGCATTATTTTAAATTCTCTGATTAAACCACACAAATGTTCCTTAGGCCTTTTTACTGAACGTCTGGATTCAATTTAAACCGAATTTATCCATATTTGCAATGAGCTATCTCAAAAACAAAATGAAACAGACGCCAAGTTGATATTTATGTCACATGTGTTTCTCAGAGTCTCAAAGGGGGTCCTCGAAGCCCCAGAAGGTCCAGAGGGTCCCAGAAGACCTTCTCACCATGAACCCATCCGTTTAAAAGCACTGGTGAAGCCAGTCCAACTATCTGTCTATCTATCTATCTATCTATCTATCTATCTATCTATCTATCTATCTATCTATCTATCTATCTATCTATCTATCTATCTATCTATCTATCTTCTTCCGTAAAAAGTTTGGCTCGTTTCTCCTCCTAGGGGAAAGGACGAACCCCCTACAATAGTTATATCAAATCGAACGTCTCAATCGGGAATCATGTGACTTTTGGTGGTGATATTTGTTACTATTAATATTTTTGTGTGAGATTTTGGCGCAATGCATTTCAGATGGGAAGTGTAGAGTGGTGATGTCATCGGTAGAGTGGAGAACACCATAAATTCCTCTGAAAAAAACATTTCTAACTGATGGCCACAGTTTTCAACACACATTTATAATTTTTACATCAAAACGTCAGCACGACCCTCCCGATCGCTTAAATTCTAACTTTACATGGAAAAATGTTGACGGTTTTTGAGCTATGAGCCTCCAAGCATGACTTTGCGCCTCCTGCTCTTCCTCTCTCTCCAATTATACATTTTCGCTGACTCTTCCTGCATTTTCCGTAATTGTTGGATTTCTAACCTGCTCCTGTGCCCACATTTTTCAAGCTACAGAAATAGAAGATATATCAACACGACCAGCCGACTCTCACCTCTCAGACAATATGCTCATTATCAATTACGGTTTTTGAGTTATGAGCAGTTGTTTGCACCATGTGAAACAGCCGTTTCTCCCTATTAAGAGCAGATTCTGTCGGTTGAAATCGTTAAAGGTCTCTTCTACATCAAAGAGCTGCAGCTGTGTGAGTGAGTAACCATAGCAACGTTCCCAGCTCCAGCAACATGACAGACTGAGAGCTGATTGGCTGTTGGGTTTTCCTTAACAACTTTGGATCTAAATGTCCAACACATACCAAACTTGGCAGTAATGATCAGAAAGACATCAGCATCCCACCTGTTCTGTTGAACTTCTGTATTTTAGGACTTTTACTTTTTGATAGCAGTATTTTGACTTTTAAGTAAAGAAACCGACCACTTATACGAATTTTGAATTAGTCAGAATATTGTTCTCTATGGTGGTTTAAAGTGGGTGCGGAGGGTAGAGTTAGCATTAGCTAATGTTAGCATTAACACTGATTATCAACATGAAGCTGCTTCGTTTGGTGGGTCTTTTCTTTGGGAAGAAGAAGATGACATCTAGAATCTGGTAAAAAAAAGGCCATTAGAACATCTGAATAATGCTTTAATATTATTAAAAATTATTAACATTAGTATTATTAATATTTTTAGTAACTAGGAATTTTACATATTGTTGACATAACAAATATATTTTAGCTAATTAGAAAAAAAAATATCAATATTAACTTAAATTTAAAAAAAAAATTGCCTGGATACTAACAGGTTAGCATGGATGTTAGCGCTGATGGTAGCATGGATGTTAGCAAGGATGCTAACATGTTAGTACGGATGTTAGCATGGATGCTAACAGGTTAGCACGGATGTTAGCATGGATGCTAACATGGATGAGTTATAATCATTCTGAATAACAGCCAACCATTGGTTGTGAGACAAAGATGCTCACATGTCAAAAGGGACTGGTTATGTGACCTCATAAATTGTACGTCCTTCAAAATAAAAGCCCCCTTTTGTACACCCAACTGTAAAAACATAGATTTTATATCACAGCTTTTTATAAAAAATGAAGACAGTAAATGTTGCCATGGAAACACCATGCAAAGTTAAATCAGTCTTCATCCAACCAGCGGTTGGCCCTAACACTCAAGATAAATTCTCTTATTGCAGCAGCAGTCAGAGGAAGAAAAAAAAACTGCTTAAAAAAGTACATTCCATATTTTCACGACTATAAGGGCACATTAAAGTCTATGGTAAAGAGACACGGTGATAAAGCACAGTTTAAACTGAAGGAAATCAGCTACACAGCTGAGTTTAAGACATAAGACAGGTGGTACGAGTTGGAGGAAAGACTGGATCAGTGGATCACAGAGCAGAGACTGGATCAGTGGATCACAGAGCAGAGACTGGATCAGTGGATCACAGAGCAAAGACTGGATCAGTGGATCACAGAGCAGAGACTGGATCAGTGGATCACAGAGCAGAAACTGGATCAGTGGATCACAGAGCAGAGACTGGATCAGTGGATCACAGAGCAGAGACTGGATCAGTGGATCACAGAGCAGAGACTGGATCAGATACAAATAAATTGAATTGAATTAAACTGAGCTTTATCAAAGTCAAAGTCAATTTTATTGTCAATTTCTTCACATGTACTTGACATACAAAGGAATCGAAATTGCGTTTCTCACTATCCTATGCGTTTACATGTACAACAACATCAAAGTGCAGGTGCGCAAGACGAGACAATCCTAAACTACGATACAACAACAATGGTAAAGTGCTAAACTAAAACTAGAAACAAACAAACATGTATGACAGGACAAGACATGAGTACCCCAAGACAAGACATGAGTAGTACGGAGTGGAAGGACAAGTTCAACAAGATAAAACAGACAAAACAAGACAGTACTGATTGTCCCAGTTATGTGCATTATGAGGTAGTTGTTGTAATGTAATGACTAGTGCAATAACAATATATATATAAATATAAATATACAGCAGCAGGTGTGTGCAAATTTTTGCATGTGCAGAGTCAATTTAGGTGGGTGGGTGTGTGTGTGTGTGTGTGGGGGGGGGGGGTCTCTCAGCGTGTCTCTTTACCATTTTCAGGTTGTTAAAACAACGATGTTCTGCATAACGCACATCCCCGTTATTTTATCTACAATCCATGCCCACACTTCCCCTACATACACACATAGGGAGCACCATCATTTAGAAGAAGATAGAAGACTTTAAAGTTGCCTTATATTGGTGGGAACACTGTATTTGTTTTCACGTCTTTTTTTTGACACATGAACGTCTCTGTCGTCGTCCGGACGCGAGGCGTCTGCTTTCATTACAGGTGGACAAGTGTATGTGTTGGCACAGGCTCAGCTACAACTCCTGTTTCTACGAATACACACACACACACACACACACACACCTCCCCAGCTCCTGCCTCTCAGTACTTTTCCGTTCACACTGGCTTTTTTCTCAGTGTTTGTTGCCCTCTCTGTCTTTATTCTCAGGTAGATCTGCAGGGGAAGAACGGCCACGGTGTGAGTCGCCTTTTAACAAGTTTTGTTAAGGTTCCAGGTCGTAGCTGCCAGTGAAATGTGAGACTGTTTACTACCTCTCTGTCTGTTCCAATGTGGACAGTCTCATCTGAGCTAAATCTGGAGGTTTGGATCCCCATTAATCCATTAGTAGGAAACATGATTTAGTGAAGACTGAAGCTAAAACGTCTTTTTCTGTCCACAACCCAAAGATCATCAGTTTACTGTTATAGAAGAATAAAGAAACCAGGAAATAATCAGAGAACAGAAGCTGAACCAGAGAATCTGGACATTGTCTTCTTCTATAATAGTAATCTGATTATTTGATTATCCAAACAGTGGGTGATTAATCTTCTTCTTCTTGCTCATAAAATGATGTAATTTTCTTCTTAAACGTCTCTCAAATCCATTACATGATCAATTATCATGATGGATGGTGATTAATGTGATAGAACAATGAAATGATCAGAATGACGCCGCTTTAAGTCAAAAGATAATAATAATAATAAAATCAAAAACACCAGAAAACGTTAAAGCGCGTGTTGGACAGGCGGACCCAGAAATAAACGACACACAGTTCATTTACAGTCAAAAACAGCATCAACTCAAACTAGTCAGAAAATAAAAAATATCATCAGCAGATCCAATCATAAAAAGCCAGAACGCAGAAGCTTAAGCTAACAAACGCGCTAGCTGTGGGAAGCTAACAGACGTCCATTGATAAAAGGACATTTGTGTTTGTGCTGCGACTAAATCAACCTTCAAACTTTAGTTCTATGTGAACACTGCTTCTAGCTGGACGTTCACAGACAAAGATCCCACTGATACAACAGGTTATTACTATTATTGGGCCTCCGTCCATTAACAGCACTTGGAGCTGTTTTATTACGTCAAAAGACCTGAAAGTAAATATTAGACATTTAAAAGTCGTAACATTTATCAGGAGAGGGTGTTGCTATGCAGGAACTAGGAATTCACATATTGTTGGCATAACAACAACATTTTAGCATAAAGTTCATGAAACGTAAAGGAATTAAAGCGTAAGGTGATGAAGGTGAACTGCGATCACTTGTTCTTCATTAAAGAGCATCGTGTGGAGAAGCTGCACTTCTCTGTTCTCAGTGGAAAATTACAGCTTCATCACGACTGATGGAGACAGAACAACAGAAACCTGCCGCTCGCTTCAGGACTGAGCAGGCCACTAGCTCACGTCAAAACTTCACTCACACACTTAACACTTAGCTGCTGCTTTGCTGAGCATCCCAACAGAGGTGTGACAGGTCACCAACCAGGAAAACATGAGATCAAACCCCTACAAATGAGCTCAACAACAGTTCAACAACAGTGGGAAACATACCTGGAGGAGAACAGAGCAGAGAGGTGAAGGTTCACGTCAGACGGACAGAAGCCGGGTCTCAGCAGGAGGCAGGTCGAGGTCGGACGATGGATCCAGAGGAAGCAGGAGACAAAATGCTTCTGTTTCCTGAAGCTTCAGACAAGAAGGTGGAAGCGGCTGAAAGCAGCAGAACCGATTCAGTCTGAGGCTCAGCTCCACACGCAGGAGGGAATTCTCTAGAACCAGCGCTCGGCCTGCTTTTAAACCCGGGGCGGGGGGCGGGGCCAGGCAGCCAGCGGGAGGGAAGGGGGAAGCTGCCGCTGCCGCCGGCCGATTGGCCCACGCCTGGGGGGCGGGTCCAGACCCCCCTGTTGCTGTCTCCAGTCCACATGAGGATGAACCAGCTGCTCCTGATCAGCTCCAACTTCTGTCTTTACAAAAGCTTTTTTTCTGTTTCTGCCGATAAAGACTCAGATCTGTCTGTCGTCTACCTGCAAACACGCCTCTGTGTGTGTGTGTGTGTGTGTGTGTGTGTGTGTGTGTGTGTGTGTGTGTGTGTGTGTGTGTGTGCCTCCTTTTTGCCCAGGACCTCACAAAGCTCTGCTTGTTCTGTCCCATATGGTTTTAGTGTATCAAGCATTTAAGTGAATCACATGGGACAGAAACTACAGCAGCAAAGTTTGGTGAGAAGAAGAAGAAGAAGAAGAAGAAGGAGAAGAAGAAGGAGAAGAAGAAGGAGAAGAAGAAGGCGAAGTGTGTTTTCTGTGAAAAGAGCCTTTTCTTCTCCCAGCATGTCACACGCAGCCTCAAAGACAAATATTTTCAGTCAGATTTCACACATTCTCACACGGCCGTTTCACATTCAACAAACTGACGCCTCTGCTTTGGCGTTTCTTTCGCCCGCGAGGCCCCGACGTTTATCTCAGAGCGATCGGAACCCGTCAAAGGCCGATATCTCTCGATCACGAGATGGAAAATCACCCTCCTGTTTGCTTCAGTTCTGTTGCTTTTCCCCAGCCCAGTCAACAAAGAGGCGGCGCTGGCCCTTTAAGAGATCTCTTCCTGTACACAGAAAAGCTCAGGAACTCAGTGTGTGTGTGTGTGTGTGTGTGTGTGTGTGTGTGTGTGTGTGTGTTTCAGCACCTATTTTTTCTCTCTCTCTCTTCTCGTCTTCTTTTGACCCGCAGCCATGAAAACTGGTTCCCATCAAGATGCTTTAAACCCTCAGAATTAAAACGGACTCAGGTTTCCAACGACAAACTCACCAAACTACGCCCACAACTTTAAATAAAAGGGTGAATTTGAAGAAAAATTTTTTAATGAAAGAGCAGCAGGCTGTGGTGCAGACTCTGAGGTACCCCCACTAGATGTAAACCGTTAATCCATTAGTTGGAAATGATTTAGTGATCTATCAAGGTTGAACCTAAAAGAACAGAAGCTGGAACCAGAGACATTTTAGAATTAAAAAATGACTCTAATTGATTAACTGGACATTAAAATAGTTAAAGATTCATGTGATAGTTGGAAACTAATTGATTAATTGACTTATCATTGCAGCTGTCCTTTAATGGATAGAGCTGTGTCATCTGTAAAGAAGTTGAATTCATAGAACATTTTGCCAACAGGAAGAAGGCAGAGGATGAAGACTATGAAGTCATCTGATTTAATGGAGAGCTTCTATAACAGTAAACTGATTAATTGTTATCAAAACAGTGGTTGATTAATCTTCTTCTTCTTGCTCATAAAATGATGTAATTTTCTTCTTAAACATTTCTCAAATTCATTAAATGATCAGTTATCAAGATAGATGGTGATTAATGTGATAGAACAATGAACAGATCAATTGGCTGATTGTGACCTGGCCTTACTCTGAGTGGAGATGATTGATTGACCCCCCCTCCCCCGACCTGCCCCCACCCAGACGTTTAACCATGCAGGTCTGCGTAGAGTGGGGGTTGAACCCGTCCCGGTAACGCTGCGACGGACCCGGACCTCGGCGGCCAGGCTCTTCCTGCCGGCCTTGAGGCGATAGGACCAGGCCCAAACGCTCGTCTTTCACCTTGAAGATGGTCACAGCTCGGCTCTGTGAACATAAACAAGCCGCAGCATCCATTTCAAACCATAACACGAAGGTATCGCCACCGCTGATATCAGCCAGTCCAGGTCACTCAGCCCTGGTGTTTCACTGGTTCTGTTCGTGGAGCAGCCTCAGTGGTTAAATCTAGGTCAGTGTGCGTTTATCACAGCGATCTGACTGGATCCTTCGCTCTTTTATGAATCAATATTTGATCAATTAATGTGTTTGTGCAATTTAAAGAAGAAAATGTCCAGATTCTCTGGTTCAGCTTCTGTTCTCTGATTATTTCCTGCTTTCTTTATTCTTCTATAATAGTAAACTGATGATCTTTGGGTTGTGGACAAAAAAAGACATTTTAGCTTCAACCTGCAGCTACTAATCTGAACCACTGATCGATATTGTAAACCGAACCAGACAACCAACTGATTCAGTAATCAATACATTAATCAACTCCCAGAATAATTGCAGCTCTCCATTAAATCAGATGACTCCATAGTCTTCATCCTCTGCCTTCTTCCTGTTGGCAAAATGTTCTATGAATTCAACTTCTTTACAGATGACACAGCTCTATCCATTAAAGGACAGCTGCAATGATAAGTCAATTAATCAATTAGTTTCCAACTATCACATGAATCTTTAACTATTTTAATGTTCAGTTAATCAATTAGAGTCAATTTTACTGATAAATATCCAGATTCTCTGGTTCAGCTTCTGTTCTCTGATTATTTCCTGGTTTCTTTATTCTTCTATAACAGTAAACTGATGATCTTTGGTTGTGGACTGTTGGTCTGAAGTTTTGAAGAGATTGGAACAAAAGTGAAATCATCCACTGGTACCCGCGGACCTGTTGTCTTTGTTGAATTTTGCCGTTGGAGCCAGAGCGAATGCTCGAAATTCTCAGAAAAAGAAACGTGCAGCCGACGGGAGGCGTAGGAAGACGTCATCTTCATCCAAGGCTGCGTTATGTAGGACAGACGTCAAGACCGCTGATAGCGAAGCAGCAAAAGAGAAGCTGCTTTCTGGCAAACGAAGCATTATTCTAGAAAATACAGGACTCAAGGTCAAATCAGGCTATGACTCATTATGACTCTGCTCATCAATTATTATTCATCCCATTCGGCCCATGTTGCTCTTTTGTTTCTTTCCTGTGGGCACTTTAACACATGTTTACTATTAGAGGGCACTTTAACACATGTTTTACTATTAGAGGGCACTTTAACACATGTTTACTATTAGAGGGCACTTTAACACATGTTTACTATTAGAGGGCACTTTAACACATGTTTACTATTAGAGGGCACTTTAACACATGTTTACTATTAGAGGGCACTTTAACACATGTTTTACTATTAGAGGGCACTTTAACACATGTTTACTATTAGAGGGCACTTTAACACATGTTTTACTATTAGAGGGCACTTTAACACATGTTTACTATTAGAGGGCACTTTAACACATGTTTAACTATTAGAGGGCACTTTAACACATGTTTTACTATTAGAGGGCACTTTAACACATGTTTACTATTAGAGGGCACTTTAACACATGTTTTACTATTAGAGGACACTTTAACACATGTTTTACTATTAGAGGGCACTTTAACACATGTTTACTATTAGAGGGCACTTTAACACATGTTTAACTATTAGAGGGCACTTTAACACATGTTTTACTATTAGAGGGCACTTTAACACATGTTTACTATTAGAGGGCACTTTAACACATGTTTTACTATTAGAGAACACTTTAACACATGTTTACTATTAGAGGGCACTTTAACACATGTTTTACTATTAGAGAACACTTTAACACATGTTTTACTATTAGAGGGCACTTTAACACATGTTTTACTATTAGAGGGCACTTTAACACATGTTTTACTATTAGAGGGCACTTTAACACATGTTTCACTATTAGAGGGCACTTTAACACATGTTTTACTATTAGAGGGCACTTTAACACATGTTTACTATTAGAGGGCACTTTAACACATATTTTACTATTAGAGGGCACTTTAACACATGTTTCACTATTAGAGGGCACTTTAACACATGTTTCACTATTAGAGGACACTTTAACACATGTTTACTATTAGAGGACACTTTAACATGTTTACTATTAGAGGGCATTTTAACACATGTTTAACTATTAAAGGACACTTTAACACATGTTTTACTATTAGAGGGCACTTTAACACATGTTTACTATTAGAGGGCACTTTAACACATGTTTTACTATTAGAGGACACTTTAACACATGTTTTACTATTAGAGAACACTTTAACACATGTTTTACTATTAGAGGGCACTTTAACACATGTTTTACTATTAGAGGGCACTTTAACACATATTTTACTATTAGAGGGCACTTTAACACATGTTTAACTATTAGAGGGCACTTTAACACATGTTTCACTATTAGAGGACACTTTAACACATGTTTACTATTAGAGGACACTTTAACATGTTTACTATTAGAGGGCATTTTAACACATGTTTAACTATTAAAGGACACTTTAACACATGTTTTACTATTAGAGGGCACTTTAACACATGTTTCACTATTAGAGGGCACTTTAACACATGTTTAACTATTAGAGGGCACGTTAACACATGTTTCACTATTAGAGGGCACTTTAACACATATTTTACTATTAGAGGGCACTTTAACACATGTTTACTATTAGAGGGCACTTTAACACATGTTTAACTATTAGAGGACACTTAACACATGTTTAACTATTAGAGGGCACTTTAACACATGTTTACTATTAGAGGGCACTTTAACACATGTTTACTATTAGAGGGCACTTTAACACATGTTTCACTATTAGAGGGCACTTTAACACATGTTTTACTATTAGAGGGCACTTTAACACATATTTTACTATTAGAGGGCACTTTAACACATGTTTACTATTAGAGGGCACTTTAACACATGTTTTACTATTAGAGGGCACTTTAACACATGTTTAACTATTAGAGGACACTTAACACATGTTTAACTATTAGAGGGCACTTTAACACATGTTTACTATTAGAGGGCACTTTAACACATGTTTCACTATTAGAGGGCACTTTAACACATGTTTTACTATTAGAGGGCACTTTAACACATATTTTACTATTAGAGGGCACTTTAACACATGTTTACTATTAGAGGGCACTTTAACACATGTTTTACTATTAGAGGGCACTTTAACACATATTTTACTATTAGAGGGCACTTTAACACATGTTTACTATTAGAGGGCACTTTAACACATGTTTTACTATTAGAGGGCACTTTAACACATGTTTAACTATTAGAGGACACTTAACACATGTTTAACTATTAGAGGGCACTTTAACACATGTTTACTATTAGAGGGCACTTTAACACATGTTTACTATTAGAGGGCACTTTAACACATGTTTCACTATTAGAGGGCACTTTAACACATATTTTACTATTAGAGGGCACTTTAACACATGTTTACTATTAGAGGGCACTTTAACACATGTTTTACTATTAGAGGGCACTTTAACACATGTTTACTATTAGAGGACACTTTAACACATGTTTTACTATTAGAGGGCACTTTAACACATGTTTACTATTAGAGGGCACTTTAACACATGTTTACTATTAGAGGACACTTTAACACATGTTTTACTATTAGAGGGCACTTTTATTACATGTTTTACTATTAGAGGGCACTTTTATTACATGTTTTACTATACAGAGCTTACCACGCAGTACAACTGCTGCTACTTGCTTTAATCGGTTTAAAACATATTCTAGATGTTTTTAACACAATTTCATGTCGTTTTTCACACGTTGGAGTATCAGCGACACACGAAAAAATCAATCAAGAGTGAAAACTAAAATAGAATAAATCAGAAGAAGAAGCTGCTGTAGTGGACTAACATGGAGGTGCCAGTGGTCCAGAAGTCAGGAGGCCAAGGAACAGCTGGAGAAACAGAGATTCTGAACCTCCTGACCAGGTCCAGCCTCGACTTTTATTCATCAATCACATAGAAAACACGAAATAAAGTATTTTATCTGCTCCTGTTACAACATCAATATAAATCATCAATATCACATCATCAATACAATAATAAAATAGTTTAATATAATATCAGTAGTAGCTGCAACTAACCACTATTTAGAGATTTATTTAGATTGGAGCTGTTTGTGGATTATTTAATTGGCTCCTTTATAATCTCCTTTTTAAACATTTACAGAAAATATTCTTCATGTTCTTAATGATCCTCAGTGATTTACAGCATTTATGGACAATAATTCATCTTTAACTCTGATCTTATTAATCATTGCAGACATTTCCTTAAATGGTCGTATTATTCTTCCCCTATGGGCTGGTATGGTCTTGTTTTAGGTTTTAAATAAAGCATTTTTGTAGTAGACACAACGTTAAGTCTTTTTAATGTTCTAACTCACATCAGCATAAATAGATTCTGAGTCTTCTGTAGTGTCCTCACATGTTGTAGATTTATTCTGATTCCAGGTTTAGGTCTTGTGTAGATTTTCCACATTTACCATCATTTAGAGCAGAAAACTGAAGAATAAACTCAAAGTGAGTGGTTAGAGAAAAGGTCCAGTTTGAACAATCCTGATATCACATTTACAATGTTTCTTAATGATATGAATTCTGTGTAATTCTCTTCGCTTTGACGCCTTTTTATTTCCAACACAGCGTGTGTTGTCCAGCAGGCGGATCTGGACTGAAGAGTCGGTGCCAAAAGTCTAAGTTTGATGCCAAAAGCTGGTGGAGGGTTGAAGTTCAAATTCAAGTCTGGTCGCTGAACGCAGCAGCAATGTGTAAAACCAGTGGCAGCCAGAAAACCAGAAAACATCAGGCCACAGGAACAGAAGCAGGATTAATCTGGACGTTGCTGTGAAGTAAACACGTGGCGTAAAGACAGGGAATCACCACGGGGAGTCAGAGGCCACTTCAACACGTGTAGCTACTCGAGGGCTCTTTAACAGATGTTTTAGCTCCTGAAGGACACTTTAACTGATGTTTTAGCTCCTGAAGGACACTTTAACAGATGTTTTAGCTCCTGAAGGGCACTTTAACAGATGTTTTAGCTCCTGAAGGGCACTTTAACAGATGTTTTAGCTCCTGAAGGACACTTTAACAGATGTTTTAGCTCCTGAAGGGCACTTTAACAGATGTTTTAGCTCCTGAAGGGCACTTTAACAGATGTTTTAGCTCCTGAAGGGCACTTTAACAGATGTTTTAGCTCCTGAAGGGCACTTTAACAGATGTTTTAGCTCCTGAAGGACACTTTAACAGATGTTTTAGCTCCTGAAGGGCACTTTAACAGATGTTTTAGCTCCTGAAGGGCACTTTAACAGATGTTTTAGCTCCTGAAGGACACTTTAACAGATGTTTTAGCTCCTGAAGGGCACTTTAACAGATGTTTTAGCTCCTGAAGGGCACTTTAACAGATGTTTTAGCTCCTGAAGGACACTTTAACAGATGTTTTAGCTCCTGAAGGACACTTTAACAGATGTTTTAGCTCCTGTATGGCACTTTAACAGATGTTTTAGCTCCTGAAGGACACTTTAACAGATGTTTTAGCTCCTGAAGGACACTTTAACAGATGTTTTAGCTCCTGAAGGACACTTTAACAGATGTTTTAGCTCCTGTATGGCACTTTAACAGATGTTTTAGCTCCTGTATGGCACTTTAACAGATGTTTTAGCTCCTGAAGGACACTTTAACAGATGTTTTAGCTCCTGAAAGACACTTTAACAGATGTTTTAGCTCCTGTATGGCGCTTTAACAGATGTTTTAGCTCCTGAAGGACACTTTAACAGATGTTTTAGCTCCTGGAGGACACTTTAACAGATGTTTTAGCTCCTGAAAGACACTTTAACAGATGTTTTAGCTTCTGAAGGACACTTTAACACATGTTTTAGCTCCTGAAGGACACTTTAACAGATGTTTTAGCTCCTGTATGGCACTTTAACAGATGTTTTAGGTCCCGAAGGACACTTTAACAGATGTTTTAGCTCCTGAAAGACACTTTAACAGATGTTTTAGCTCCTGAAGGACACTTTAACAGATGTTTTAGCTCCTGAAGGGAACTTTAACAGATGTTTTAGCTCCCGAAGGACACTTTAACAGATGTTTTAGCTCCTGAAGGACACTTTAACAGATGTTTTAGCTCCTGAAGGGAACTTTAACAGATGTTTTAGCTCCTATATGGCACTTTAACAGATGTTTTAGCTCCTGAAGGGCACTTTAACAGATGTTTTAGCTCCTGTATGGCACTTTAACAGATGTTTTAGCTCCTGAAGGACACTTTAACAGATGTTTTAGCTCCTGAAGGACACTTTAACAGATGTTTTAGCTCCTGAAGGACACTTTAACAGATGTTTTAGCTCCTGAAGGACACTTTAACAGACGTTTTAGCTCCTGAAGGACACTTTAACAGATGTTTTAGCTCCTGAAGGGAACTTTAACAGATGTTTTAGGTCCTATATGGCACTTTAACAGATGTTTTAGCTCCTGAAGGGCACTTTAACAGATGTTTTAGCTCCTGAAGGACACTTTAACAGATGTTTTAGCTCCTGAAGGGAACTTTAACAGATGTTTTAGCTCCTGAAGGACACTTTAACAGATGTTTTAGCTCCTGAAGGACACTTTAACAGATGTTTTAGCTCCTGAAGGACACTTTAACAGATGTTTTAGCTCCTGAAGGACACTTTAACAGATGTTTTAGCTCCTGAAGGACACTTTAACAGATGTTTTAGCTCCTGTATGGCACTTTAAGAGATGTTTTAGCTCCTGAAGGGCACTTTAACAGATGTTTTAGCTCCTGAAGGACACTTTAACAGATGTTTTAGCTCCTGAAAGACACTTTAACAGATGTTTTAGCTCCTGAAGGGAACTTTAACAGATGTTTTAGCTCCTGAAAGACACTTTAACAGATGTTTTAGCTCCTGAAAGACACTTTAACAGATGTTTTAGCTCCTGAAGGGAACTTTAACAGATGTTTTAGCTCCTGAAGGACACTTTAACAGATGTTTTAGCTCCTGAAGGGAACTTTAACAGATGTTTTAGCTCCTGAAGGACACTTTAACATGTGTTTTAGCTCCTGTATGGCACTTTAACAGATGTTTTAGCTCCTGAAGGACACTTTAACAGATGTTTTAGCTCCTGTATGGCACTTTAACAGATGTTTTAGCTCCTGAAGGACACTTTAACAGATGTTTTAGCTCCTGAAGGACACTTTAACAGATGTTTTAGCTCCTGAAGGACACTTTAACAAATGTTTTAGCTCCTGAAGGACACTTTAACAGACGTTTTAGCTCCTGAAGGACACTTTAACAGATGTTTTAGCTCCTGAAGGGAACTTTAACAGATGTTTTAGGTCCTATATGGCACTTTAACAGATGTTTTAGCTCCTGAAGGGCACTTTAACAGATGTTTTAGCTCCTGAAGGACACTTTAACAGATGTTTTTGCTCCTGAAGGGAACTTTAACAGATGTTTTAGCTCCTGAAGGACACTTTAACAGATGTTTTAGCTCCTGAAGGACACTTTAACAGATGTTTTAGCTCCTCAAGGACACTTTAACAGATGTTTTAGCTCCTGAAGGACACTTTAACAGATGTTTTAGCTCCTGAAGGGCACTTTAACAGATGTTTTAGCTCCTGAAGGACACTTTAACAGATGTTTTAGCTCCTGAAGGGCACTTTAACAGATGTTTTAGCTCCTGAAAGACACTTTAACAGATGTTTTAGCTCCTGAAAGACACTTTAACAGATGTTTTAGCTCCTGAAGGGAACTTTAACAGATGTTTTAGCTCCTGAAGGACACTTTAACAGATGTTTTAGCTCCTGAAGGGAACTTTAACAGATGTTTTAGCTCCTATATGGCACTTTAACAGATGTTTTAGCTCCTGAAGGACACTTTAACATGTGTTTTAGCTCCTGTATGGCACTTTAACAGATGTTTTAGCTCCTGAAGGACACTTTAACAGATGTTTTAGCTCCTGTATGGCACTTTAACAGATGTTTTAGCTCCTAAAGGACACTTTAACAGATGTTTTAGCTCCTGAAGGACACTTTAACAGATGTTTTAGCTCCTGAAGGACACTTTAACAGATGTTTTAGCTCCTGAAGGACACTTTAACAGACGTTTTAGCTCCTGAAGGACACTTTAACAGATGTTTTAGCTCCTGAAGGGAACTTTAACAGATGTTTTAGGTCCTATATGGCACTTTAACAGATGTTTTAGCTCCTGAAGGGCACTTTAACAGATGTTTTAGCTCCTGAAGGACACTTTAACAGATGTTTTTGCTCCTGAAGGGAACTTTAACAGATGTTTTAGCTCCTGAAGGACACTTTAACAGATGTTTTAGCTCCTCAAGGACACTTTAACAGATGTTTTAGCTCCTGAAGGGCACTTTAACAGATGTTTTAGCTCCTGAAGGACACTTTAACAGATGTTTTAGCTCCTGAAGGGCACTTTAACAGATGTTTTAGCTCCTGAAGGACACTTTAACATGCATTCCTAGAGGGCATTTAAACACATGTTCCTAGAGGGCAGTTCACCGTGTGTTTAGTTCCTAGCGGGCAGTTCTTGGAACACAAACTTCTTGGAACTGCATTGGGAACATGACGACCTCAGATTTTAGATGAGTACATTTTGTAATTCTACGCCTTTAATCAAGTTTATGTGTAGAAATCATATCTCATGCAGACTTTTTTTTACAGTTACATGCCTGGACTCATCACAGGTTCTCAAAGAAGAGAAGAGGAGATTTGAATCCCTCAGGGCAGGGAGACAGGAACATATTGCAGGTTGTTTTACTTCCAGCTCAGAGTCAAACCTAGTCATGACAACTGGACTAGATGTACAGGGTAGAATCTGAACCACAGAATAATGTAGAATTACAATGGAGGACACCGAGCAGCTTCCTGAAGACTTTGACAGTCCCTCCAGTTTTGTTTGTGATTTTGCATTCACAGGAACTGTCACATAATCAGCATTAAATCACGCCGTGTTGTGATGCTGCATATTACCTAATTTGTCATATAACTCCTGCCCATCTTAAATGTCCGTCTGGCTGCTCTCACTTAAAAAAACTGGACACAAAAACACTTTCCATGTCAAATCTTATGCTGTAATTTTTATAAAGAAACTGTTCTGTTCTTCTGTTCTCTGATTATTTCTGGTTTCTTTATTCTTCTATAATAGTGAACTGATGATCTTTGGGTTGTGGACACAATCCAGTTTGTAAGAACTAAACAATTATTGATTAATGATATAATATATAAATATATATGATATAATATAATAGATTCATCAGCTATCTGAAAGGTTTGTTGCGGCTCTGACATTCAGATCCAGATTTTTACATTGTTTTATTCCTAAAAAAATTATTTCCGTTTCAAGCTTCTTCTGCTGATTTCTGAAAGTTCAAGCTCAAGATGAAATTTCCCTCCTGGAAGTCAGAACTGAGTATTGATGACTGAAAATCCAGGGCTGTCTGCAATAGTGGATCAATGGTCGACTTCCAAATCCTCCAGATCTTCCAGCTCCTCTGTGTGTCACCTCCACCATACAACAGAAAACACTATAAACAACTCTATGCACTTACTGTTATACTTTAGCATAAGTGTGTTTAGTGGGAGTTTGCTGCTTCAAAACCTACAAACACACTCAACATCAATTTGTCAGGTAATAATCATCCAACAGTTGCTGTTTGTGGAGGCAGAGCCCACGAAATCCAGTCAAATTCAGAAAGTAGCCTTGACCTGACACACACACACACACACATATACACACACACATACACACCTACACATACACACATACACACACACACACACACACACACACACACACACACACAAACTGCATAAAAGCCAACTTGTAGTTTTTGTCCTAAAACAGTAACTTATGCTTATTATAACTTAAGAGTAAATTATTGACAATAACCTAAATCAGCAGTTGTATGCTCGAAAAATAATCTGGTAAATTGTTAATTTGTTAATACTAAATATAGTATTAACAATATATATATATATATATATATATATATATATATATATATATATATATATATATATATATATATATATATATATATATATATATATATATATATATATATATATATATATATATATATATATATATATAAGGGATCAGGTCTTTGCTGTGAAACTTTCAGAGTTGGCATTTACGTCAAGTCTGGTTGTGGCTGTTGTTGAGTCATGGTGGAGGAAGTGAAACATGTTAGTGATGTTAGTTAAGGTAATGATGTTAATGATGTTAGTGATGTTAGTGATGTTAGTGATGTTAGTGATGTTAGTGATGTTAATGATGTTATTGATGTTAGTGATGTTAGTGATGTTAATGATGTTATTGATGTTAATGATGTTATTGATGTTGATGATGTTAATGATGTTAGTGATGTTAATGATGTTATTGATGTTAATGATGTTATTGATGTTGATGATGTTAATGATGTTAGTGATGTTAATGATGTTATTGATGTTAGTGATGTTAATGATGTTAATGATGTTAGTGATGTTAGTGATGTTAGTGATGTTAATGATGTTAGTGATGTTATTGATGTTAGTGATGTTAGTGATGTTAGTGATGTTAATGATGTTAGTGATGTTAATGATGTTAATGATGTTATTGATGTTAGTGATGTTATTGATGTTAGTGATGTTAATGATGTTAGTGATGTTAGTGATGTTATTGATGTTAGTGATGTTAGTGATGTTAATGATGTTATTGATGTTAGTGATGTTAGTGATGTTAATGATGTTAATGATGTTAGTGATGTTAGTGATGTTAGTGATGTTAGTGATGTTAGTGATGTTAGTGATGTTAGTGATGTTAATGATGTTATTGATGTTAGTGATGTTAGTGATGTTAATGATGTTAGTGATGTTAGTGATGTTAGTGATGTTAGTGATGTTAGTGATGTTAGTGATGTTAGTGATGTTAGTGATGTTAATGATGTTATTGATGTTAGTGATGTTAGTGATGTTAATGATGTTAATGATGTTAGTGATGTTAGTGATGTTAGTGATGTTAGTGATGTTAGTGATGTTAGTGATGTTAGTGATGTTAATGATGTTATTGATGTTAGTGATGTTAGTGATGTTAATGATGTTAATGATGTTAGTGATGTTAGTGATGTTAGTGATGTTAATGATGTTATTGATGTTAGTGATGTTAGTGATGTTAGTGATGTTAATGATGTTATTGATGTTAGTGATGTTAGTGATGTTAGTGATGTTAGTGATGTTAATGATGTTATTGATGTTAATGATGTTATTGATGTTGATGATGTTAATGATGTTAGTGATGTTAGTGATGTTAGTGATGTTAATGATGTTATTGATGTTAATGATGTTATTGATGTTGATGATGTTAATGATGTTATTGATGTTAATGATGTTATTGATGTTGATGATGTTAATGATGTTAGTGATGTTAGTGATGTTAATGATGTTAGTGATGTTAGTGATGTTAATGATGTTAGTGATGTTATTGATGTTGATGTTGAGTATGTTGATTTCAAGAGAATAAAACACTGCTAGGAGACAAAGTGAGTTTTCATTCTAGTGTTTTTCCATGACCTATGTGCTTTGTCAGTCTATGTGTGTATCAGTGTTTTTCTGCTCAGACTCGTTTTGTCAGAGTCCTGTTGTCATGTCGATGTGTTGACATGTCGATGTGTTGACATGTCGACGTGTTGACATGTGGAACCAAATCAGATCGAGGAAGCTGATCATGAAACTCAAGTGGTTTGCTCATGTTAAACCTCAGAGAGTCATAAATGAAATGGAAAAACACAACAGAGTCTAATAAATAATAATGTTTAGAATGTGTGTGTAAAATGTGCAAAATTTTCATTTAAACATTATCAAAGGTTATGCTAGAAGAATGTATAAACACAAGATGAACTAAAGTAGCCTCATAGAGGAGTCACCATTTAAAACATGCAGGCGCAGTCTGGTCTGTTGCTGTGACAATGACAGTGTGGTGCTGAATGTTGTGAAACACTGTAAATACGAAGAGAAAACGTGCAGCCGGTGGCGATTCAGAGGAAACGTGTTCCAACAGAGAATGTGTCAGCAGCCTCCAAAACACTTCCTCCTACTGCTGCTCCTCTTGCTGCTTTTTGAAGGGCACTTTTTTTTTTTTTTTATCACCAATTGCTCCCGGTGGAACGCTGTCTCGTCTCACTATATACTGTGTATATGGCTGTAACGACAATAAAAACCTTGAACCCTTGAACCCTTGAAGGATGAAAACAAAAGGGAACATATGGCTCCTAGAGGACACTTTAACACATGTTATGGCTCCTAGAGGGCACTTTAACACATGTTTTATCTCCTAGAGGACACTTTAACACATGTTTTAACTCCTAGAGGACACTTTAACACATGTTATGGCTCCTAGAGGACACTTTAACACATGTTTTATCTCCTAGAGGACACTTTAACACATGTTTTAGCTCCTAGAGGACACTTTAACACATGTTTTAGCTCCTAGAGGACACTTTAACACATGTTTTTTCTCCTAGAGGACACTTTAACACATGTTATGGTTCCTAGAGGACACTTTAACACATGTTATGGCTCCTGGAGGACACTTTAACACATGTTTTATCTCCTAGAGGACACTTTAACACATGTTTTAGCTCCTAGAGGACACTTTAACACATGTTATGGCTCCTAGAGGACACTTTAACACATGTTATGGCTCCTAGAGGACACTTTAACACATGTTTTATCTCCTAGAGGACACTTTAACACATGTTTTAGCTCCTAGAGGACACTTTAACACATGTTTTATCTCCTAGAGGACACTTTAACACATGTTTTATCTCCTAGAGGACACTTTAACACATGTTTTAGCTCCTAGAGGACACTTTAACACATGTTATGGCTCCTAGAGGACACTTTAACACATGTTTTATCTCCTAGAGGACACTTTAACACATGTTTTAGCTCCTAGAGGACACTTTAACACATGTTATGGCTCCTGGAGGACACTTTAACACATGTTATGGCTCCTAGAGGACACTTTAACACATGTTTTATCTCCTAGAGGACACTTTAACACATGTTATGGCTCCTAGAGGACACTTTAACACATGTTTTAACTCCTAGAGGACACTTTAACACATGTTATGGTTCCTAGAGGACACTTTAACACATGTTATGGCTCCTAGAGGACACTTTAACACATGTTTTATCTCCTAGAGGATACTTTAACACATGTTTTAACTCCTAGAGGACACTTTAACACGTTTTAACTCCTAGAGGACACTTTAACACATGTTTTAACTCCTAGAGGACACTTTAACACATGTTTTAGCTCCTAGAGGACACTTTAACACATGTTTTATCTCCTAGAGGATACTTTAACACATGTTTTAACTCCTAGAGGACACTTTAACACGTTTTAACTCCTAGAGGACACTTTAACACATGTTTTAACTCCTAGAGGACACTTTAACACATGTTTTAGCTCCTAGAGGACACTTTAACACATGTTTTATCTCCTAGAGGACACTTTAACACATGTTTTAGCTCCTAGAGGACACTTTAACACATGTTTTATCTCCTAGAGGACACTTTAACACATGTTATTGCTCCTAGAGGACACTTTAACACATGTTTTATCTCCTAGAGGACACTTTAACACATGTTTTAACTCCTAGAGGACACTTTAACACATGTTTTATCTCCTAGAGGACACTTTAACACATGTTTTATCTCCTAGAGGACACTTTAACACATGTTATGGCTCCTAGAGGATACTTTAACACATGTTTTAACTCCTAGAGGACACTTTAACACATGTTTTAACTCCTAGAGGATACTTTAACACATGTTTTAACTCCTAGAGGACACTTTAACACATGTTTTATCTCCTAGAGGACACTTTAACACATGTTTTATCTCCTAGAGGACACTTTAACACATGTTTTATCTCCTAGAGGACACTTTAACACATGTTTTAACTCCTAGAGGACACTTTAACACATGTTATGGCTCCTAGAGGACACTTTAACACATGTTATGGCTCCTAGAGGACACTTTAACACGTTTTAACTCCTAGAGGGCACTTTAACACATGTTTTAACTCCTAGAGGACACTTTAACACGTTTTAACTCCTAGAGGGCACTTTAACACATGTTTTATCTCCTAGAGGACACTTTAACACATGTTTTAGCTCCTAGAGGACACTTTAACACGTTTTAACTCCTAGAGGGCACTTTAACACATGTTTTATCTCCTAGAGGACACTTTAACACATGTTTTATCTCCTAGAGGACACTTTAACACATGTTTTATCTCCTAGAGGACACTTTATCACATGTTATGGCTCCTAGAGGACACTTTAACACATGTTTTAGCTCCTAGAGGACACTTTAACACATGTTATGGCTCCTAGAGGACACTTTAACACATGTTTTATCTCCTAGAGGGCACTTTAACACATGTTTTAACTCCTAGAGGGCACTTTAACACATGTTTTAACTCCTAGAGGACACTTTAACACATGTTATGGCTCCTAGAGGACACTTTAACACATGTTTTAACTCCTGGAGGGCACTTTAACACATGTTTTAACTCCTGGAGGGCACTTTAACACATGTTATTGCTCCTAGAGGACACTTTAACACATGTTTTAACTCCTGGAGGGCACTTTAACACATGTTTTAACTCCTAGAGGACACTTTAACACGTTTTAACTCCTAGAGGGCACTTTAACACATGTTTTAGCTCCTAGAGGACACTTTAACACGTTATGGCTCCTAGAGGACACTTTAACACATGTTATGGCTCCTAGAGGACACTTTAACACATGTTATGGCTCCTAGAGGACACTTTAACACATGTTATGGCTCCTAGAGGGCACTTTAACACATGTTATGGCTCCTAGAGGACACTTTAACACATGTTTTAACTCCTGGAGGACACTTTAACACATGTTTTAACTCCTAGAGGACACTTTAACACATGTTATGGCTCCTAGAGGACACTTTAACACATGTTTTAACTCCTGGAGGACACTTTAACACATGTTTTATCTCCTAGAGGACACTTTAACACATGTTTTAACTCCTAGAGGACACTTTAACACATGTTTTAACTCCTAGAGGACACTTTAACACATGTTTTAGCTCCTAGAGGACACTTTAACACATGTTTTATCTCCTAGAGGACACTTTAACACATGTTTTAACTCCTGGAGGATACTTTAACACATGTTTTAACTCCTAGAGGACACTTTAACACATGTTTTATCTCCTAGAGGACAATTTAACACATGTTTTAGCTCCTAGAGGATACTTTAACACATGTTATGGCTCCTAGAGGACACTTTAACACATGTTTTAACTCCTAGAGGACACTTTAACACATGTTTTAACTCCTAGAGGACACTTTAACACATGTTTTAGCTCCTAGAGGACACTTTAACACATGTTTTATCTCCTAGAGGACACTTTAACACATGTTTTAACTCCTGGAGGATACTTTAACACATGTTTTAACTCCTAGAGGACACTTTAACACATGTTTTATCTCCTAGAGGACAATTTAACACATGTTTTAGCTCCTAGAGGATACTTTAACACATGTTATGGCTCCTAGAGGGCACTTTAACACATGTTTTAGCTCCTAGAGGACACTTTAACACATGTTTTAACTCCTAGAGGGCACTTTAACACATGTTTTAGCTCCTAGAGGACACTTTAACACGTTATGGCTCCTAGAGGACACTTTAACACATGTTATGGCTCCTAGAGGACACTTTAACACATGTTTTATCTCCTAGAGGACACTTTAACACATGTTTTAACTCCTGGAGGATACTTTAACACATGTTTTAACTCCTAGAGGACACTTTAACACATGTTTTATCTCCTGGAGGATACTTTAACACATGTTTTAACTCCTAGAGGACACTTTAACACATGTTATGGCTCCTAGAGGACACTTTAACATATGTTTTATCTCCTAGAGGACACTTTAACACATGTTATGGCTCCTAGAGGACACTTTAACACATGTTTTATCTCCTAGAGGGCACTTTAACACATGTTATGGTTCCTAGAGGACACTTTAACACATGTTATGGCTCCTAGAGGACACTTTAACACATGTTTTATCTCCTAGAGGACACTTTAACACATGTTTTAACTCCTGGAGGATACTTTAACACATGTTTTAACTCCTAGAGGACACTTTAACACATGTTTTATCTCCTGGAGGATACTTTAACACATGTTTTAACTCCTAGAGGACACTTTAACACATGTTATGGCTCCTAGAGGACACTTTAACATATGTTTTATCTCCTAGAGGACACTTTAACACATGTTATGGCTCCTAGAGGACACTTTAACATATGTTTTATCTCCTAGAGGACACTTTAACACATGTTATGGCTCCTAGAGGACACTTTAACAGATGTTTTAGCTCCTAGAGGGCACTTTAACACATGTTATGGTTCCTAGAGGACACTTTAACACATGTTATGGCTCCTAGAGGACACTTTAACACATGTTATGGCTCCTAGAGGACAATTAAAATACATGTTTTAGCTCCTAGAGGACACTTTAACACATGTTTTAACTCCTAGAGGGCACTTTAACACGTTATGGCTCCTAGAGGACACTTTAACACATGCTATGGCTCCTAGAGGACACTTTAACACATGTTATGTCTCCTAGAGGGCACTTTAACACATGTTTTAACTCCTAGAGGACAATTAAAACACATGTTTTAGCTCCTAGAGGACACTTTAACACATGTTATTGCTCCTAGAGGACACTTTAACACATGTTATGGCCCCTAGAGGACACTTTAACACATGTTTTATCTCCTAGAGGACACTTTAACACATGTTATGGCACCTAGAGGACACTTTAACACATGTTTTAGCTCCTAGAGGACACTTTAACACATGTTAAGGCTCCTAGAGGACACTTTAACACATGTTATGGCTCCTAGAGGACACTTTAACACATGTTTTAGCTCCTAGAGGGCACTTTAACACATGTTTTATCTCCTAGAGGACACTTTAACACATGTTATTGCTCCTAGAGGACACTTTAACACATGTTTTATCTCCTAGAGGATACTTTAACACATGTTTTAACTCCTAGAGGACACTTTAACACATGTTTTATCTCCTAGAGGACACTTTAACACATGTTTTATCTCCTAGAGGATACTTTAACACATGTTTTAACTCCTAGAGGACACTTTAACACATGTTTTAACTCCTAGAGGATACTTTAACACATGTTTTAACTCCTAGAGGACACTTTAACACATGTTTTATCTCCTAGAGGACACTTTAACACATGTTATGGCTCCTAGAGGATACTTTAACACATGTTTTAACTCCTAGAGGACACTTTAACACATGTTTTAACTCCTAGAGGATACTTTAACACATGTTTTAACTCCTAGAGGACACTTTAACACATGTTTTATCTCCTAGAGGACACTTTAACACATGTTTTATCTCCTAGAGGACACTTTAACACATGTTTTATCTCCTAGAGGACACTTTAACACATGTTTTAACTCCTAGAGGACACTTTAACACATGTTATGGCTCCTAGAGGACACTTTAACACATGTTATGGCTCCTAGAGGACACTTTAACACATGTTTTATCTCCTAGAGGGCACTTTAACACATGTTGTGGCTCCTAGAGGACACTTTAACACATGTTTTATCTCCTAGAGGACACTTTAACACATGTTTTAGCTCCTAGAGGACACTTTAACACGTTATGGCTCCTAGAGGACACTTTAACACATGTTATGGCTCCTAGAGGACACTTTAACACATGTTTTATCTCCTAGAGGACACTTTAACACATGTTTTAACTCCTGGAGGATACTTTAACACATGTTTTAACTCCTAGAGGACACTTTAACACATGTTTTATCTCCTGGAGGATACTTTAACACATGTTTTAACTCCTAGAGGACACTTTAACACATGTTTTATCTCCTAGAGGACACTTTAACACATGTTTTATCTCCTAGAGGACACTTTATCACATGTTATGGCTCCTAGAGGACACTTTAACACATGTTTTAGCTCCTAGAGGACACTTTAACACATGTTATGGCTCCTAGAGGACACTTTAACACATGTTTTATCTCCTAGAGGGCACTTTAACACATGTTTTAACTCCTAGAGGGCACTTTAACACATGTTTTAACTCCTAGAGGACACTTTAACACATGTTATGGCTCCTAGAGGACACTTTAACACATGTTTTAACTCCTGGAGGGCACTTTAACACATGTTTTAACTCCTGGAGGGCACTTTAACACATGTTATTGCTCCTAGAGGACACTTTAACACATGTTTTAACTCCTGGAGGGCACTTTAACACATGTTTTAACTCCTGGAGGGCACTTTAACACATGTTATGGCTCCTAGAGGACACTTTAACACATGTTTTAACTCCTGGAGGGCACTTTAACACATGTTTTAACTCCTAGAGGACACTTTAACACGTTTTAACTCCTAGAGGGCACTTTAACACATGTTTTAGCTCCTAGAGGACACTTTAACACGTTATGGCTCCTAGAGGACACTTTAACACATGTTATGGCTCCTAGAGGACACTTTAACACATGTTTTATCTCCTAGAGGACACTTTAACACATGTTTTAACTCCTGGAGGATACTTTAACACATGTTTTAACTCCTAGAGGACACTTTAACACATGTTTTAGCTCCTAGAGGACACTTTAACACATGTTTTATCTCCTAGAGGACACTTTAACACATGTTTTAACTCCTGGAGGATACTTTAACACATGTTTTAACTCCTAGAGGACACTTTAACACATGTTTTATCTCCTAGAGGACAATTTAACACATGTTTTAGCTCCTAGAGGATACTTTAACACATGTTATGGCTCCTAGAGGACACTTTAACACATGTTTTAACTCCTAGAGGACACTTTAACACATGTTTTAGCTCCTAGAGGACACTTTAACACATGTTATGGCTCCTAGAGGGCACTTTAACACATGTTTTAGCTCCTAGAGGACACTTTAACACGTTATGGCTCCTAGAGGACACTTTAACACATGTTATGGCTCCTAGAGGACACTTTAACACATGTTTTATCTCCTAGAGGACACTTTAACACATGTTTTAACTCCTGGAGGATACTTTAACACATGTTTTAACTCCTAGAGGACACTTTAACACATGTTTTATCTCCTGGAGGATACTTTAACACATGTTTTAACTCCTAGAGGACACTTTAACACATGTTATGGCTCCTAGAGGACACTTTAACACATGTTATGGCTCCTAGAGGACACTTTAACACATGTTTTATCTCCTAGAGGGCACTTTAACACATGTTATGGTTCCTAGAGGACACTTTAACACATGTTATGGCTCCTAGAGGACACTTTAACACATGTTTTATCTCCTAGAGGACACTTTAACACATGTTTTAACTCCTGGAGGATACTTTAACACATGTTTTAACTCCTAGAGGACACTTTAACACATGTTTTATCTCCTGGAGGATACTTTAACACATGTTTTAACTCCTAGAGGACACTTTAACACATGTTTTATCTCCTAGAGGACACTTTAACACATGTTATGGCTCCTAGAGGACACTTTAACATATGTTTTATCTCCTAGAGGACACTTTAACACATGTTATGGCTCCTAGAGGACACTTTAACATATGTTTTATCTCCTAGAGGACACTTTAACACATGTTATGGCTCCTAGAGGACACTTTAACAGATGTTTTAGCTCCTAGAGGGCACTTTAACACATGTTATGGTTCCTAGAGGACACTTTAACACATGTTATGGCTCCTAGAGGACACTTTAACACATGTTATGGCTCCTAGAGGACAATTAAAATACATGTTTTAGCTCCTAGAGGACACTTTAACACATGTTTTAACTCCTAGAGGGCACTTTAACACGTTATGGCTCCTAGAGGACACTTTAACACATGCTATGGCTCCTAGAGGACACTTTAACACATGTTATGTCTCCTAGAGGGCACTTTAACACATGTTTTAACTCCTAGAGGACAATTAAAACACATGTTTTAGCTCCTAGAGGACACTTTAACACATGTTATTGCTCCTAGAGGACACTTTAACACATGTTATGGCCCCTAGAGGACACTTTAACACATGTTTTATCTCCTAGAGGACACTTTAACACATGTTATGGCACCTAGAGGACACTTTAACACATGTTTTAGCCCCTAGAGGACACTTTGACACATGTTTTATCTCCTAGAGGACACTTTAACACATGTTATGGCACCTAGAGGACACTTTAACACATGTTAAGGCTCCTAGAGGACACTTTAACACATGTTATGGCTCCTAGAGGACACTTTAACACATGTTTTATCTCCTAGAGGACACTTTAACACATGTTATGGCTCCTAGAGGACACTTTAACACATGTTTTATCTCCTAGAGGACACTTTAACACATGTTATGGCTCCTAGAGGACACTTTAACACATGTTTTATCTCCTAGAGGACACTTTAACACATGTTATGGCTCCTAGAGGACACTTTAACACATGTTATGGCCCCTAGAGGACACTTTAACACATGTTTTATCTCCTAGAGGACACTTTAACACATGTTATGGCTCCTAGAGGACACTTTAACACATGTTATGGCCCCTAGAGGACACTTTAACACATGTTATTGCTCCTAGAGGACACTTTAACAGATGTTTTAGCTCCTAGAGGGCACTTTAACACATGTTATGGTTCCTAGAGGACACTTTAACACATGTTATGGCTCCTAGAGGACACTTTAACACATGTTATGGCTCCTAGAGGACACTTTAACACATGCTATGGCTCCTAGAGGACACTTTAACACATGTTATTGCTCCTAGAGGACACTTTAACACATGTTTTAGCTCCTAGAGGACACTTTAACACATGTTTTAAATCCTAGAGGGCACTTTAACACATGCTATGGCTCCTAGAGGACACTTTAACACATGTTATGGCTCCTAGAGGACACTTTAACACGTGTTTTATCTCCTAGAGGACACTTTAACACATGTTATGGCTCCTAGAGGACACTTTAACATATGTTTTATCTCCTAGAGGACACTTTAACACATGTTATGGCTCCTAGAGGACACTTTAACAGATGTTTTAGCTCCTAGAGGGCACTTTAACACATGTTATGGTTCCTAGAGGACACTTTAACACATGTTATGGCTCCTAGAGGACACTTTAACACATGTTATGGCTCCTAGAGGACAATTAAAATACATGTTTTAGCTCCTAGAGGACACTTTAACACATGTTTTAACTCCTAGAGGGCACTTTAACACGTTATGGCTCCTAGAGGACACTTTAACACATGCTATGGCTCCTAGAGGACACTTTAACACATGTTATGTCTCCTAGAGGGCACTTTAACACATGTTTTAACTCCTAGAGGACAATTAAAACACATGTTTTAGCTCCTAGAGGACACTTTAACACATGTTATTGCTCCTAGAGGACACTTTAACACATGTTATGGCCCCTAGAGGACACTTTAACACATGTTTTATCTCCTAGAGGACACTTTAACACATGTTATGGCACCTAGAGGACACTTTAACACATGTTTTAGCTCCTAGAGGACACTTTAACACATGTTAAGGCTCCTAGAGGACACTTTAACACATGTTATGGCTCCTAGAGGACACTTTAACACATGTTTTAGCTCCTAGAGGGCACTTTAACACATGTTTTATCTCCTAGAGGACACTTTAACACATGTTATTGCTCCTAGAGGACACTTTAACACATGTTTTA
This sequence comes from Eupleurogrammus muticus, assembly GCA_036785175.1. Classification (NCBI taxonomy): domain Eukaryota; kingdom Metazoa; phylum Chordata; class Actinopteri; order Scombriformes; family Trichiuridae; genus Eupleurogrammus; species Eupleurogrammus muticus. The sequence continues at coordinate 32,802,934 of JAYKQN010000003.1, forward strand.
TCTCCTAGAGGATACTTTAACACATGTTTTAACTCCTAGAGGACACTTTAACACATGTTTTATCTCCTAGAGGACACTTTAACACATGTTTTATCTCCTAGAGGATACTTTAACACATGTTTTAACTCCTAGAGGACACTTTAACACATGTTTTAACTCCTAGAGGATACTTTAACACATGTTTTAACTCCTAGAGGACACTTTAACACATGTTATGGCTCCTAGAGGATACTTTAACACATGTTTTAACTCCTAGAGGACACTTTAACACATGTTTTATCTCCTAGAGGACACTTTAACACATGTTTTAACTCCTAGAGGATACTTTAACACATGTTTTAACTCCTAGAGGACACTTTAACACATGTTTTATCTCCTAGAGGACACTTTAACACATGTTTTATCTCCTAGAGGACACTTTAACACATGTTTTAACTCCTAGAGGATACTTTAACACATGTTTTAACTCCTAGAGGACACTTTAACACATGTTTTATCTCCTAGAGGACACTTTAACACATGTTTTATCTCCTAGAGGACACTTTAACACATGTTTTATCTCCTAGAGGACACTTTAACACATGTTTTAACTCCTAGAGGACACTTTAACACATGTTATGGCTCCTAGAGGACACTTTAACACGTTATGGCTCCTAGAGGACACTTTAACACATGTTATGGCTCCTAGAGGACACTTTAACACATGTTTTATCTCCTAGAGGACACTTTAACACATGTTTTAACTCCTGGAGGATACTTTAACACATGTTTTAACTCCTAGAGGACACTTTAACACATGTTTTATCTCCTGGAGGATACTTTAACACATGTTTTAACTCCTAGAGGACACTTTAACACATGTTTTATCTCCTAGAGGACACTTTAACACATGTTTTATCTCCTAGAGGACACTTTATCACATGTTATGGCTCCTAGAGGACACTTTAACACATGTTTTAGCTCCTAGAGGACACTTTAACACATGTTATGGCTCCTAGAGGACACTTTAACACATGTTTTATCTCCTAGAGGGCACTTTAACACATGTTTTAACTCCTAGAGGGCACTTTAACACATGTTTTAACTCCTAGAGGACACTTTAACACATGTTATGGCTCCTAGAGGACACTTTAACACATGTTTTAACTCCTGGAGGGCACTTTAACACATGTTTTAACTCCTGGAGGGCACTTTAACACATGTTATTGCTCCTAGAGGACACTTTAACACATGTTTTAACTCCTGGAGGGCACTTTAACACATGTTTTAACTCCTGGAGGGCACTTTAACACATGTTATGGCTCCTAGAGGACACTTTAACACATGTTTTAACTCCTGGAGGGCACTTTAACACATGTTTTAACTCCTAGAGGACACTTTAACACGTTTTAACTCCTAGAGGGCACTTTAACACATGTTTTAGCTCCTAGAGGACACTTTAACACGTTATGGCTCCTAGAGGACACTTTAACACATGTTATGGCTCCTAGAGGACACTTTAACACATGTTTTATCTCCTAGAGGACACTTTAACACATGTTTTAACTCCTGGAGGATACTTTAACACATGTTTTAACTCCTAGAGGACACTTTAACACATGTTTTAGCTCCTAGAGGACACTTTAACACATGTTTTATCTCCTAGAGGACACTTTAACACATGTTTTAACTCCTGGAGGATACTTTAACACATGTTTTAACTCCTAGAGGACACTTTAACACATGTTTTATCTCCTAGAGGACAATTTAACACATGTTTTAGCTCCTAGAGGATACTTTAACACATGTTATGGCTCCTAGAGGACACTTTAACACATGTTTTAACTCCTAGAGGACACTTTAACACATGTTTTAGCTCCTAGAGGACACTTTAACACATGTTATGGCTCCTAGAGGGCACTTTAACACATGTTTTAGCTCCTAGAGGACACTTTAACACGTTATGGCTCCTAGAGGACACTTTAACACATGTTATGGCTCCTAGAGGACACTTTAACACATGTTTTATCTCCTAGAGGACACTTTAACACATGTTTTAACTCCTGGAGGATACTTTAACACATGTTTTAACTCCTAGAGGACACTTTAACACATGTTTTATCTCCTGGAGGATACTTTAACACATGTTTTAACTCCTAGAGGACACTTTAACACATGTTATGGCTCCTAGAGGACACTTTAACATATGTTTTATCTCCTAGAGGACACTTTAACACATGTTATGGCTCCTAGAGGACACTTTAACACATGTTTTATCTCCTAGAGGGCACTTTAACACATGTTATGGTTCCTAGAGGACACTTTAACACATGTTATGGCTCCTAGAGGACACTTTAACACATGTTTTATCTCCTAGAGGACACTTTAACACATGTTTTAACTCCTGGAGGATACTTTAACACATGTTTTAACTCCTAGAGGACACTTTAACACATGTTTTATCTCCTGGAGGATACTTTAACACATGTTTTAACTCCTAGAGGACACTTTAACACATGTTATGGCTCCTAGAGGACACTTTAACATATGTTTTATCTCCTAGAGGACACTTTAACACATGTTATGGCTCCTAGAGGACACTTTAACATATGTTTTATCTCCTAGAGGACACTTTAACACATGTTATGGCTCCTAGAGGACACTTTAACAGATGTTTTAGCTCCTAGAGGGCACTTTAACACATGTTATGGTTCCTAGAGGACACTTTAACACATGTTATGGCTCCTAGAGGACACTTTAACACATGTTATGGCTCCTAGAGGACAATTAAAATACATGTTTTAGCTCCTAGAGGACACTTTAACACATGTTTTAACTCCTAGAGGGCACTTTAACACGTTATGGCTCCTAGAGGACACTTTAACACATGCTATGGCTCCTAGAGGACACTTTAACACATGTTATGTCTCCTAGAGGGCACTTTAACACATGTTTTATCTCCTAGAGGACACTTTAACACATGTTTTAGCTCCTAGAGGACACTTTAACACATGTTATTGCTCCTAGAGGACACTTTAACACATGTTATGGCCCCTAGAGGACACTTTAACACATGTTTTATCTCCTAGAGGACACTTTAACACATGTTATGGCACCTAGAGGACACTTTAACACATGTTTTAGCCCCTAGAGGACACTTTAACACATGTTTTATCTCCTAGAGGACACTTTAACACATGTTATGGCACCTAGAGGACACTTTAACACATGTTAAGGCTCCTAGAGGACACTTTAACACATGTTATGGCTCCTAGAGGACACTTTAACACATGTTTTATCTCCTAGAGGACACTTTAACACATGTTATGGCTCCTAGAGGACACTTTAACACATGTTTTATCTCCTAGAGGACACTTTAACACATGTTATGGCTCCTAGAGGACACTTTAACACATGTTTTATCTCCTAGAGGACACTTTAACACATGTTATGGCTCCTAGAGGACACTTTAACACATGTTATGGCCCCTAGAGGACACTTTAACACATGTTTTATCTCCTAGAGGACACTTTAACACATGTTATGGCTCCTAGAGGACACTTTAACACATGTTATGGCCCCTAGAGGACACTTTAACACATGTTATTGCTCCTAGAGGACACTTTAACAGATGTTTTAGCTCCTAGAGGGCACTTTAACACATGTTATGGCTCCTAGAGGACACTTTAACACATGTTATGGCTCCTAGAGGACACTTTAACACATGCTATGGCTCCTAGAGGACACTTTAACACATGTTATTGCTCCTAGAGGACACTTTAACACATGTTTTAAATCCTAGAGGGTACTTTAACACGTTATGGCTGCTAGAGGACACTTTAACACATGCTATGGCTCCTAGAGGACACTTTAACACATGTTATGGCTCCTAGAGGACACTTTAACACGTGTTTTATCTCCTAGAGGACACTTTAACACATGTTATGGCCCCTAGAGGACACTTTAACACATGTTTTATCTCCTAGAGGACACTTTAACACATGTTTTAGCTCCTAGAGGACACTTTAACACATGTTATGGCCCCTAGAGGACACTTTAACACATGTTATGGCTCCTAGAGGACACTTTAACACATGTTTTATCTCCTAGAGGACACTTTAACACATGTTATGGCTCCTAGAGGACACTTTAACACATGTTTTATCTCCTAGAGGACACTTTAACACATGTTATGGCTCCTAGAGGACACTTTAACACATGTTTTATCTCCTAGAGGACACTTTAACACATGTTATGGCTCCTAGAGGACACTTTAACACATGTTTTATCTCCTAGAGGACACTTTAACACATGTTATGGCTCCTAGAGGACACTTTAACACATGTTTTATCTCCTAGAGGACACTTTAACACATGTTATGGCTCCTAGAGGACACTTTAACACATGTTTTAGCTCCTAGAGGGCACTTTAACACATGTTATGGTTCCTAGAGGACACTTTAACACATGTTATGGCTCCTAGAGGACACTTTAACACATGTTATGGCTCCTAGAGGACACTTTAACACATGTTTTAGCTCCTAGAGGACACTTTAACACATGTTTTAGCTCCTAGAGGACACTTTAACACATGTTTTAACTCCTAGAGGGCACTTTAACACATGTTATGGCCCCTAGAGGACACTTTAACACATGCTATGGCTCCTAGAGGACACTTTAACACATGTTTTATCTCCTAGAGGACACTTTAACACATGTTATGGCTCCTAGAGGACACTTTAACACATGTTTTATCTCCTAGAGGACACTTTAACACATGTTTTAACTCCTAGAGGACAATTAAAACACATGTTTTAGCTCCTAGAGGACACTTTAACACATGTTTTAACTCCTAGAGGGCACTTTAACACGTTATGGCTCCTAGAGGGCACTTTAACACATGTTATGGCTCCTAGAGGGCACTTTAACACGTTATGGCTCCTAGAGGACACTTTAACACATGTTATGGCTCCTAGAGGACAATTAAAACACATGTTTAGCTCCTAGAGGACACTTTAACACATGTTTTATCTCCTAGAGGAAACTTTAACACATGTTTTATCTCCTAGAGGACACTTTAACACATGTTATGGCTCCTAGAGGACAATTAAAACACATGTTTAGCTCCTAGAGGATACTTTAAAACATGTTTTAACTCCTAGAGGGCATTTTAACACGTTATGTCTCCTAGAGGACACTTTAACACATGTTTTAACTCCTAGAGGACAATTAAAACACATGTTTTAGCTCCTAGAGGACACTTTAACACATGTTTTAACTCCTAGAGGGCACTTTAACACATGTTTTAGCTCCTAGAGGACACTTTAACACATGTTTTATCTCCTAGAGGACACTTTAACACATGTTTTAACTCCTAGAGGACACTTTAACACATGTTTTAACTCCTAGAGGACATTTTAACACATGTTTTAGCTCCTAGAGGACACTTTAACCTGCAATTCGCCATGAGAAAATCACTTTTTGACAGAACTGACTTTTCTGGCATAAAATCACTTTTGGCCTAATAGTTGTCTAAAATCTATAATCAAATAAGACCAATGTGGTTATTTTTAAAATGTCAGAAGTAAAAATAAAAGTCACTTGCAATATAATTATTCCAGCAAAGTATAGACACAGTAAAAGTAGTTAGGGTGGTATTTTGTTTAACCGGCTGTCTCGACTATCTGATTGTAATCATTGGGTTTTGACAGTCATGTCAACACCCCCAGGCTCCTCCAACACCAACACAACATGAACATGGCTGCTGAAGCTGGAACGTTTGAGCTCTACACAAAAAACTATATGTAAGAAGCTGGTTCTCACGGCCACACAACACTAATCTGTTGTTTGTTAATTGTCACGCTATGAAATATAATGATTTGGTTTTCACTAAAATAATGCAAATAATTTATATTTTATTTGTTTCCTAAAGTTTTTATTCTCAAGGATAATATGATAATTTAACACTTTTCAGCAAAATCAAGAAGAAGCTCTAAACATGATTCTAGAATCAGTTACTACTACTGAAAGATAAAGACTTTAGGATATAATATTTTATAGGAATTTAGTCTAAATTTATCAAGTTGGACTGTATTAATAATTTAATATCAATAAATTCAACAAATGTTCAGCCAAATCTAAAGAAATAACGGAGAAGAACCTGGGAAAGTGATGAAAAAGGGACAAACTGACATTAGTTTAATTTAACTTTAGAGTTTTCACTATGGAATGAAAGGACAGTTAAATCCAGGATAAAGTTGACTAAAGTCACACTAGGATGTTCACAAATTGGCCTAAAGTCACTTTATTCTTTAATGTTAGTGACATCACAACAATGCCATCCACTGGAAACATGATTCTCTGATCGATTCTCTGACTCTGATGGAGGTTTTTTGATGATATGCAGACCTCAGTGTTGCTGCTGTGGTTTCTGTTGATATTAACACATAATCAAAATAAAAATCCATTATTGATACAATGACAGGCAGGCAGAATGTTGGCAGTGGGTGCAGGCTCTGACAGGTTCCAACAGAGGGCCAGGTGAAGGGAACTCGCCTGCAGGGATCTGAGGAATGCTCGACGCGATTCACTGTCGACTGTGTTTTAACCCGATAAACCCAGGGACCCAAATATGGAGAAAGCAGACATTCTGTACGTTGTACAGAGAGAACCACCAGCTGCCTGGATCTAATCATCACAGTTAAAACATAAAGTGCATGAGAAAAAACGTATCCATGCATTTATTACTTCCAGGCTGGACTACTGCAACTCTTTACTGTCGGGTTGCACCAAAAAGTCTGTAAGGACTCTCCAGCTGATCCAGAATGCAGCTGCTCGTTTATTAACTGGCACTAGAAGAAGAGAGCATATCTCACCTGTATCAGCCTCTCTACACTGGCTTCCTGTGAAATCACCAATAGAATTCTAAATCAGCTACAGATCTCTTAATGGTCCATCCTACCTTAGGGATCTCTTAGTCCCATATCACCATCCATATATTGAATAGAATTGAATTGAAATTAAATTGAATTGGATTTTCCATGTTCCTGTCATGTATCTGAAGCATAGCAACATCCTTTCTTGTGATTTCCAGTATAATGTTATTTACAGGGAGCGGATCTGTAGAAGTCGAAAAACGTGTTTAACTCAGAGACAAACCGCCTCAGTCAGCTGCACCGTGTCATGTTTCCCCATTTCATTCATCTGTTTCGTGCTTTGAAAGGTTTGGAAATGAGCGTTGATCCTATCTGGTTCGACGGCTCCTGCTGAGGAATTTGTTATATATGATATATGAGCAACTTAACTGACCTCAGCTCCATGGTTGCTGCTGATCCCACATGAGAAAGAACTGGGTTTTATTTACTGTCTGGAGGCAACTTTATGTCTTATTTATGACAGAGAAGTTTACTGTGTTATCGTCTTTGTTTTACAATTCTGTTAATAAGTTAAAAAACAAATACAAATCAACATTACAGCGCCTATTAGTTAATAAATATGCCTGGTGAATTAACCTTTCTATAGTATGATGAATTTTGGGTGACATGCTATACTATGACGTTTCTTAGACAAAATTCTATAGTATGACGCATTTTGGAGGAAGTGCTTCACTATGATGACACTATAACTTTTTGGCTGGAACAATGGCAGTAGCTTCGGTGTAAAGCAGTCATCCTGCTTTTACTGTACAGTACTCTGAGGTGTCATCGTATACTATAGTATGACCTTTTTTAAGCGACATAGTATATTATGACCTTTTTTTAGTGACATAGTATAGTATGACGTTTTTTAAGCGACATAATATAGTATGACCTTTTTTTAGCGACATAGTATAGTATGACCTTTTTTAAGTGACATAGTATAGTATGACCTTTTTTGAGCGACATAGTATAGTATGACCTTTTTTGAGCGACATAGTATAGTATGACGTTTTTTCGGCGACATAGTATAGTATGACCTTTTTTGAGCGACATAGTATAGTATGACCTTTTTTGATCGACATAGTATAGTATGACCTTTTTTATGCGACATAGTATAGTATGACCTTTTTTGAGCGACATAGTATAGTATGACGTTTTTTGAGCGACATAGTATACTATGACCTTTTTTATGCGACATAGTATAGTATGACCTTTTTTGAGCGACATAGTATAGTATGACCTTTTTTGAGCGACATAGTATAGTATGACGTTTTTTCGGCGACATAGTATAGTATGACCTTTTTTGAGCGACATAGTATAGTATGACGTTTTTTGAGTGACATAGTATAGTATGACGTTTTTTGAGCGACATAGTATAGTATGACCTTTTTTGAGCGACATAGTATAGTATGACGTTTTTTGAGCGACATAGTAAAGTATGACCTTTTTTATGCAACATAGTTTAGTATGACCTATTTTGAGCGACATAGTATAGTATGATCTTTTTTGAGCGACATACTATAGTATGACGTTTTTTGAGTGACATAGTATAGTATGACCTTTTTTGAGCGACATGGGAAAGTATGACCTTTTTTATGCAACATAGTTTAGTATGACCTATTTTGAGCGACATAGTATAGTATGATCTTTTTTCGGCGACATAGTATAGTATGACGTTTTTTGAGCGACATAGTATAGTATGACGTTTTTTGAGCGACATAGTATAGTATGACCTTTTTTGAGCGACATAGTATAGTATGACGTTTTTTATGCGACATAGTATAGTATGACGTTTTTTGAGCGACATAGTATAGTATGACCTTTTTTGAGCGACATAGTATAGTATGACGTTTTTTGAGCGACATAGTATAGTATGACCTTTTTTGAGCGACATAGTATAGTATGACTTTTTTTCGGCGACATAGAAAAGTATGACGTTTTTTGAGCGACATAGTATAGTATGACGTTTTTTAAGCGACATAGTATAGTATGACGTTTTTTAAGCGACATAGTATAGTATGACCTTTTTTATGCAACATAGTATAGTATGACGTTTTTTCGGCGACATAGTATAGTATGACCTTTTTTGAGCGACATAGTATAGTATGACCTTTTTTGAGCGACATAGTTTAGTATGACCTTTTTTTATGCGACATAGTTTAGTATGATCTATTTAGGGCGACATAGTATAGTATGACCTTTTTTTATGCGACATAGTATAGTATGACGTTTTTTGATCGACATAGTATAGTATGACCTTTTTTGAGCGACATAGTAAAGTATTACCTTCTTTTGTGACATAGTATAGTATGACGTTTTTTCGGCGACATAGTATAGTATGACGTTTTTTGAGCGACATAGTATAGTATGACGTTTTTTCGGCGACATAGTATAGTATGACCTTTTTTGAGCGACATAGTATAGTATGACCTTTTTTGAGCGACATAGTTTAGTATGACCTTTTTTTATGCGACATAGTTTAGTATGATCTATTTAGGGCGACATAGTATAGTATGACCTTTTTTTATGCGACATAGTATAGTATGACGTTTTTTGATCGACATAGTATAGTATGACCTTTTTTGAGCGACATAGTAAAGTATTACCTTCTTTTGTGACATAGTATAGTATGACGTTTTTTTATGCGACATAGTATAGTATGACGTTTTTTGATCGACATAGTATAGTATGACCTTTTTTGAGCGACATAGTAAAGTATTACCTTCTTTTGTGACATAGTATAGTATGACGTTTTTTCGGCGACATAGTATAGTATGACGTTTTTTGAGCGACATAGTATAGTATGACGTTTTTTCGGCGACATAGTATAGTATGACCTTTTTTGAGCGACATAGTATAGTATGACCTTTTTTGAGCGACATAGTTTAGTATGACCTTTTTTTATGCGACATAGTTTAGTATGATCTATTTAGGGCGACATAGTATAGTATGACCTTTTTTTATGCGACATAGTATAGTATGACGTTTTTTGATCGACATAGTATAGTATGACCTTTTTTGAGCGACATAGTAAAGTATTACCTTCTTTTGTGACATAGTATAGTATGACGTTTTTTCGGCGACATAGTATAGTATGACGTTTTTTGAGCGACATAGTATAGTATGACCTTTTTTATGCGACATAGTATAGTATGACCTTTTTTGAGCGACATAGTAAAGTATGACGTTTTTTGAGCGACATAGTATAGTATGACGTTTTTTGAGCGACATAGTATAGTATGACCTTTTTTATGCGACATAGTATAGTATGACCTTTTTTATGCGACATAGTATAGTATGACGTTTTTTGAGCGACATAGTATAGTATGACCTTTTTTATGCGACATAGTATAGTATGACGTTTTTTGAGCGACATAGTATAGTATGACCTTTTTTGAGCGACATACTATAGTATGACGTTTTTTGAGCGACATACTATAATATGACCTTTATTGAGCAACATGCTATAGTATGACGTTTTTTGAGCGACATAGTATAGTATGACCTATTTTGGGCGACATACTATAATAAATGGTAAATGGCCTGCATTTATATAGCACCTTTCTAGTCTTTTTCGCCCACTCAAAGCTTTTTACACTACAAGTGTCCATTCACACCACATTCATACACTGACGGCACATGCTATTGGAGGCAAATCGGGGTTAAGTATCTTCCCCAAGGATACAACGATATGCAGCTTGCAGGAGATGGGAATCGAACCACTGTTGGACGACTGCTCTACCTCTGAGATATAGCCCCCCGCAAAGTAGTAGTAGTATGACCTTTTTTAGGCGACATAGTATAGTATGATGTTTTTTTAATGCAACATGCTTCAATATGACCTTTCTTGGACAAAATGCTTAAGTATGACGTTTTTTGTAGGACATGGTATAGTATGACTTTTTTTGTGAAATGCTACAACTACAATGAATTTTGGGCGACATGCTATAGTACAGGGGTGGGCAACCCTGGTCCTAGAGAGCTGCAGTGGGTGCAGGTTTTTGTTCCAACCGAGCAGTAACACACCTGATTCTGGAACAAAAACCTGCACACACTGCAGCTCTGCTATAGTATGACCTTTTTGGACAACATACTCTACTATGATGTTTTTTGCACTAAAATGTTTATTCTTATTTATGAAAATCGTATGCCCGTGTTTTAAGTAGCATAGTTTCAACATGTCACGTGTCATTCTAAAGCCCTGGCTATTGGCAGATCTAGGTGGTCTCATCATGGTCAGTTTTCTTCGGCTCTCGCTGCTCTCCATCAAACAAAGGTGGTCAATCTTTCCTAGTCGGTCCTCATTGTCCTTCTGGCTGGTTTCTCCTGATGCTTCCACTGGTTTCTGCATCATGTCCATTAATGAGAAACAACTTCCAGATAATTGTTTTTGCTATTTGCAGACATAACCAATGACTGAAGCATAATGTTGCTCTGAACAGTCTAATCCCTCCAAGTACAGCATGTCTTATACCTAGAAGTTAAAGCTGGACCCAGAACGCTCTTTGTTGAAGTTTAATCCAAATGTCAGTGATTGTTAGGGCAGATGCAGTGACTCTATGTGGAGAGTAAATGTAGAGAGAACAGAGTCTGTACAGAGGAGATGGAGGAACTGACAGCGTCTGTAGCACCAGATTAATTTTCTCGGAGCTATTTCAAGGGACAACATTAGACGGTGTTAGTGATCATGATGTTGTTGTTGAAGTTAGTTAGGAAATCTCTATTCACCTGGAGCCAAGCCTTACTTATTCCTCAAATGTATTACATAACACACGTATTGGATGTCTCAAGTGGCTTTAAATATGGCCTCCATCAAAGGGTTCGCTGCCAAACATTTGAAAACTATTTCTGTTTCTGAGCCACAGCTTTGGTTTCATGCTTGGTGTTAGGGTCTTTCGACACCACTGATCACAAAGAAACATGTGTGTCAGGAATTCAGGGTCTAAATTTATGATACTGGCCTACAAAAGTCTTCCTGTTCTAAAAATGTTTGACCCACATCTTGGCGAGCGACCTTTTTAGGCCCTACACAACCTCAACCAATCTTTTCAGAGGAATATGGTGACAACCTCATGCTGACAAAAGGTCAACTCCAGACCAGTGACGAGTTGGTCCTTTAACCCAACGCTAGCGCCTTCTTATTTTTGTAAATTAATACCAGACAGAATAACAGGATAATCTCTTTACCACACACACACACACACACACACACACACACACGTGTGATAGTGTCTGACGTTAACATTGTGTACAGTTTGGTTTGGTATAATTAATGGAGTTAATCAATGACCAAAAAACACATGCACAATCACAGAAAAGAAAACATTGGTAAATTTGTCTGGATTATAAAAGTACTGAATGAAATTGTTTAGGAGCCTAAAGTACTGAGTCCTACTATGTCCAAGTCCGTTTTCCTCTCCTATATCCTAAAGAAATGAGCCTGAGATCCAGGAGGATCTGGAGGAACGAAGGAGTCGTAATTCCTTCCTTCTCTAATCAGGTAAAGAGTCTTTATGTACACACTGGCTCATATACAGGCCGTGTTTTAAATCCTGGGTCAACGCCGACACCCCAGCTGCTTTTGAAGAGGGAAGATTAACTGGCCTATAGGGGTTACGTTACACTAATGTAGGGGCAATTTTAGCTCAGTGGTATGATTCGTGGTTACATGAGGTTTAGTAATGCAGTATATGTAATTCATCTGTGCGTCGAGCTAGAGCTAATGCGTGGCCTCTGACCCCGTTTAGGTTCTAAAATCTACAGGAGGTGACTGTGTATACAGTGGCTTGTGAAACTATGTGGCTCCTTGAACTTTGTGACCTTTTGCCACATTTCAGGCTTCAAACATGAAGATATAAAACTGTAATTTCTTGTGAAGAATCAACAACAAGTGGGACACAATCATGAAGTGGAACACACTTTATTGGATATTTTAAACTTTTTTAACAAATAAAAAACGAAAAATTGGGCGTGCAAAATCATTCAGCCCCATTGAGTTAATACTTTGTAGCGCCACCTTTTGCTGCGATGACAGCTGCAAGTCGCTTGGGGTATGTCTCTGTCAGTTTTGCACATCGAGAAACTGATATTTTTGCCCATTCCTCCTTGCAAAACAGCTCGAGCTCAGTGAGGTTGGATGGAGAGCGTTTGTGAACAGCAGTTTTCAGTTCTTTCCACAGATTCTCAATTGGATTGAGGTCTGGACTTTGACTTGGCCATTCTAACACCTTGATATGTTTTTTGGTGAACCATGCCATTGTAGCTTTTGCTTTGTTTTGGATCATTGTCTTGTTGGAAGACAAATCTCCGTCCCAGTCTCAGGTCTTTTGCGGACTCCATCAGGTTTTCTTCCAGAATGGTCCTGTATTTGGCTCCATCCATCTTCCCTGTCCCTGCTGAAGAAAAGCAGGCCCAAACCATGATGCTGCCACCACCATGTTTGACAGTGGGGATGGTGTGTTGAGGGTGATGAGCTGTGCTGCTTTTACCCAAACATAACGTCTTGCATTGTTGCCAAAAAGTTCGATTTTGGTCTCATCTGACCAGAGCACCTTCTTCCACATGTTTGGTGTGTCTCCCAGGTGGCTTGTGGCAAACTTTAAACAACACTTTTTATGGATATCTTTAAGAAATGGCTTCCTTCTTGCCACTCGTCCATAAAGGGAACAGAGTTTATTGCACTGAAAGTAAAGGGGCTGAATGATTTTGCACGCCCAATTTTTCGTTTTTTATTTGTTAAAAAAGTTTGAAATATCCAATAAAGTGTGTTTTACTTCATGATTGTGTCCCACTTGTTGTTGATTCTTCACAAGAAATTACAGTTTTATATCTTTGTTTGAAGTCTGAAATGTGGCAAAAGGTCACAAAGTTCAAGGGGGCCAAATAGTTTTGGCCACTGTACATAGAAGGTGTGTGTGAGTGTGATTAGCCACAGTATGTTATAACAAACAGATCTTATTAGAATCTTAATAATCTTAATTCAGGTTACGGTGAGGACTTCTCAGGAATGTTGAACAAAATGGCTCAAAATTGTTCAAAAACAACTGTTTCTGAAGTCTTTGCAAAATCCTCTGATTCTCTGACTTTGATCATTTCAATTCACTTTATTTGTTTAGCTCAGAATCACAAATCACAGATTTGCCCCAACGTTCTTCACAGTTTGTACAAAGCAACACAACATCCCCTGTCCTTAGAGCCTCACATCTACAAGGTAAAACTCTAAAAACAGAAACAGAGGAGGATCCCTCTTCAGGACGGACAGGCTGCAGTAGATGATGTGTGCAGGTGGAAACATTACAGGGAAAACTGGACATTACAAACAGACAAACAGAAATGTAATGAATGTTGGTGTAAGTGGAGGATGAGGAGCAGGATCCATCACAGCTTCCAGGTTTCACCAGGACAGCATCAGACCCTCCAACATCGTAGATCCCTCAGTGGCTGCACTGCAGCATGCTCTGTGGATGAGGAAACACAGAAAACACAGCAGATTTAAAAGTATAATAGTGGATCATCAGCATAAAAAGAAGCTCAGAGCATCTCATGAGGACCAGACTAACCTATCAGCATCACTATGACTAGGCAGCCAGGGCCAGCCCTAACTATACGCTTCTATACAGGAACGTTTAACCTGTTCTTAAATATAGGAAGGGTGTCTGCCCCCCAGACTGAGACTGAAGACGGTTCCACAGGAGAGGAGCCTGGAAGTTAAGCTTTATAGGTGAGGAGCAGGATGTTGAATTCTGTTGGTGATTTGACAGGAAGCCAGTGTAGAGGCTGATACAGGTGAGATATGCTCAATAATTCATTTGTCATCTTCTTTATCCAAGAGTCTGATTAACTCTCTGCTTTTATGTAAATTAGCAGCGTGTTCATGGCCACAAATGACCAATTTCAACCCGTTAACAGGGAAGTACTTTTGTATCACTAGTACCACCTCTACTCTACGTTTCTCCTGGGTTCTACCTCAGTCGTACGCTCGGTGTAGTGACGTGGACCCAACGTCTGCAGCGAGTTGAGGTGTTTCAGCTGTTTAGAAGCTACTGACGCGTCCTCACTGTGAGAGAACGGCTCTGCTGGGGCCAACATGTCGTTCTGGGGCTTTGAGGAATCTTTGGACCTGGGAACCTGAGCAGACGCTAAGGCTGGCCTTTGTGTTCAGGAAGGAGCCGGATGTTTGTGACCTCACACATACGACACGTGTCCGTCCTGTGTGTGTGTGTGTGTGTGTGTGTGTGTGTGTGTGTGTTTGTGTGTGTTAAGCCTTCAATGGAAAAACCAACAAGCTGTGTATCTGTTATATTACTATTTATATATGTTTATAGTCTGGTGTCTGTTCAGCTCCAAAACACAATTTGGTTTTCTACTGTACTTTGGAGTATCTCTACTGTACTTTGGAGTATTTCTACTGTACTTTGGAGTATTTTCTACTGTACTTTGGAGTATCTCTACTGTACTTTGGAGTATTTCTACTGTACTTTGGAGTATTTCTACTGTACTTTGGAGTATTTCTACTGTACTTTGAAGTATTTTCTACTGTACTTTGGAGTATTTTCTACTGTACTTTGGAGTATTTTCTGCTGTACTTTGGAGTATTTTCTACTGTACTTTGGAGTATCTCTACTGTACTTTGGAGTATTTCTACTGTACTTTGGAGTATTTTCTACTGTACTTTGGAGTATTTCTACTGTACTTTGGAGTATTTTCTGCTGTACTTTGGAGTATTTCTACTGTATTTTGGAGTATTTCTACTGTACTTTGGAGTATTTTCTACTGTACTTTGGAGTATTTCTACTGTACTTTGGAGTATTTTCTACTGTACTTTGGAGTATTTCTACTGTACTTTGGAGTATTTCTACTGTACTTTGGAGTATTTTCTGCTGTACTTTGGAGTATTTCTACTGTATTTTGGAGTATCTCTACTGTACTTTGGAGTATTTTCTACTGTACTTTGGAGTATTTCTACTGTACTTTGGAGTATTTTCTACTGTACTTTGGAGTATTTCTACTGTACTTTGGAGTATTTTCTGCTGTACTTTGGAGTATTTCTACTGTACTTTGGAGTATCTCTACTGTACTTTGGAGTATTTTCTACTGTACTTTGGAGTATTTCTACTGTACTTTGGAGTATCTCTACTGTACTTTGGAGTATTTTCTACTGTACTTTGGAGTATTTCTACTGTACTTTGGAGTATCTCTACTGTACTTTGGAGTATTTCTACTGTACTTTGGAGTATCTCTACTGTACTTTGGAGTATTTCTACTGTACTTTGGAGTATTTTCTACTGTACTTTGGAGTATTTTCTACTGTACTTTGGAGTATTTCTACTGTACTTTGGAGTATTTTCTGCTGTACTTTGGAGTATTTCTACTGTACTTTGGAGTATCTCTACTGTACTTTGGAGTATTTTCTACTGTACTTTGGAGTATTTCTACTGTACTTTGGAGTATTTTCTACTGTACTTTGGAGTATTTCTACTGTACTTTGGAGTATTTTCTACTGTACTTTGGAGTATTTCTACTGTACTTTGGAGTATTTTCTGCTGTACTTTGGAGTATTTCTACTGTACTTTGGAGTATTTCTACTGTACTTTGGAGTATTTCTACTGTACTTTGGAGTATCTCTACTGTACTTTGGAGTATTTCTACTGTACTTTGGAGTATCTCTACTGTACTTTGGAGTATTTCTACTGTACTTTGGAGTATTTTCTACTGTACTTTGGAGTATTTTCTACTGTACTTTGGAGTATTTCTACTGTACTTTGGAGTATTTTCTGCTGTACTTTGGAGTATTTCTACTGTACTTTGGAGTATCTCTACTGTACTTTGGAGTATTTTCTACTGTACTTTGGAGTATTTCTACTGTACTTTGGAGTATTTTCTACTGTACTTTGGAGTATTTCTACTGTACTTTGGAGTATTTTCTACTGTACTTTGGAGTATTTCTACTGTACTTTGGAGTATTTTCTGCTGTACTTTGGAGTATTTCTACTGTACTTTTGAGTATTTCTACTGTACTTTGGAGTATCTCTACTGTACTTTGGAGTATTTTCTACTGTACTTTGGAGTATTTCTACTGTACTTTGGAGTATTTCTACTGTACTTTGGAGTATCTCTACTGTACTTTGGAGTATTTTCTACTGTACTTTGGAGTATTTCTACTGTACTTTGGAGTATCTCTACTGTACTTTGGAGTATTTTCTACTGTACTTTGGAGTATTTCTACTGTACTTTGGAGTATCTCTACTGTACTTTGGAGTATTTTCTACTGTACTTTGGAGTATTTCTACTGTACTTTGGAGTATTTTCTACTGTACTTTGGAGTATTTCTACTGTACTTTGGAGTATCTCTACTGTACTTTGGAGTATTTTCTACTGTACTTTGGAGTATTTCTACTGTACTTTGGAGTATTTTCTACTGTACTTTGGAGTATTTCTACTGTACTTTGGAGTATTTCTGCTGTACTTTGGAGTATCTCTACTGTACTTTGGAGTATTTTCTACTGTACTTTGGAGTATTTCTACTGTACTTTGGAGTATTTTCTACTGTACTTTGGAGTATTTCTACTGTACTTTGGAGTATTTCTGCTGTACTTTGGAGTATTTCTACTGTACTTTAGAGTATTTTCTACTGTACTTTGGAGTATTTTCTACTGTACTTTGGAGTATTTCTGCTGTACTTTGGAGTATTTTCTGCTGTACTTTGGAGTATTTTCTACTGTACTTTGGAGTATTTCTACTGTACTTTGGAGTATTTCTAGGTATTCTTAGTGGTATTGTCTGGTATACTTTGGGGTATTTTCTGCTATTTTCCAGTACTGATTATTTTTTTGTACTTTCTGTATAGTTTGGAGTATTTTCTCATATTTCTAGGTATTCTTAGTGGTATTGTTTGGAGTACTTTTCCATATTTTCTGGTATTGTCTTGTTTTCCAGTAAATTTCCTTTTTTTTTTACTCTGTTTGCTTTTGCAGGTACTTGATCATATACTCGTCGTTTTATTTTCTTACACATTTGTTTAAATAGTATTTTAGTTGTGTAGTTCTGCTGTGAATTATTCTGACATAAAGGCAGACGGCGCCACCTGGTGGCCAGAGAACAGGAGCGAAGAGCTGAGGATAATAAACCAACTGTCATCATCTGACACACACACACACACACACACATATATATATGTGTGTGTGTGTGTGTATTGTTGGTGATAACTGGGTCAGATCAGGGAGATTCTACCATTAGAAAAACTAGAAACTAAAACAAACACTTCTTTGTCTTTTTAATCAACATTTCAGAAGATTCATTTCCACCTTCACATCTATAAATGTGTTGGTAAAATGTTTTATTCTGAAGCTTCTCGTGTTTTCGTTGTTATTGATTATTAATTATTGGACCTGTAATTTTCTCCGAGTCTGTGTGATGTTTGCGTGACTGGATCCAATGATTGTTTCAGCATCACGTATTCGCAGGATGGAGCCAACCAATCCCTGGATGAGTCATTGCTTTTTGGAACGTGAACGGTTGATCATTGATTCATATTTAAGAATTATTTTTACATTATTTTTCACATGCCTCATATTTCCTAGCGGGGCCTTCGTCCATCGTGGACCTGCAGCCTTTTCCTGAATGAAGACGAAGTGCAAAGTTCTGTTTGTTCTCTGAAGACGAAACGCTGAATCTGTCGACACGTTGCTGTGAAGACAAATCACTTCAGTTCAAAACCTGAAGGTGGAAACATGCTGCACGAAGAAGCTGGATGAACAGCAGAAAAGGCAGGACCCCCCCTAGGGGTACACTGAGGAACTGCAGGGCCCCCAACAGGTTCATCACCGAGCTGATTTATAATACAATTAAACAACAGATTTTCAGCAACGTGTTAGTTCAGGTTATTTATGTTCCAAGAAAATGTGTTTCTTTTAGTGATGCACGACATATCGGCCAACCGATATATATCGGCCGATATGTCACGTTTTTTAACTTATCGGTATCGGTCCGATATCAACAAATTCTGGCCGATATGTCAACAATGTGCAGAGTTAAACCTACAGTTAGTTGGGTCACTGTCTGCGTGTCTCTCGGCGACGCGCTAAGCTAAGCTAAGCTAGCTGGTCCTAGCGGGCTCCTGCGTCACATCGCATCGCCCGAAAAGACAAAAAAATGCGCGGAACGTTGCTCCGGGTGTCGGACGCGGTCCTGCCGCCTTCGCGGAGCTCCATCGGGTCCGCTCCGCCGTACTTCCTCTAACCACATGACAGAGTTTTACAGTGAGCCTTCCTTTAAATAAAGAGCACTGTTGTGCTTTTCAAATGTACAGTGTTTTTTCTGGTCTGTACTAAATTTGTGACACTACAGAAAACTTTTTTTCTCCTCATATATCGATATCGGCAAATATCGATATCGGCAGTGACTGCCGATACGTATATCGGATATCGATATCGGCCGAAATTTTCACATCGGTGCATCCCTAGTTTTTTTGTTTTTTTGGTTGAATTGAGGCTAAAAACAAACGAGGCAGACAGAACGCCTATGATTTCTATAAATAAAACTACTGACTACCAAAAACGCTGCTGTAGGACAGAATGATTGAAAAAGACTAGAAAGAGAAGAAGTAATTATGCACAACATTTTTATTTCATACCAGATTATTGCACACAAGGTTCTGTCTGTGTCAAAGAGCAGGACATGGAAACGAACAGAACAAACGTGGAACATCAGAAATGAGGCGTCATCTATACAAACACACACAGTGTGGAATGATCTGTACAACACACACACACACACACACACACACACTGCTATAAAAATCTATCATCTTGATTGGTTCAGAAACAGGAAGCTGTAGTTAATCAGTGGAACGTATGAGGAGCAGGCTCCACACTGTTCACTGCTTCTCTTCTTCAGTCAGTTAACAACACAACCTGCACACGTTGGTGAATCCTACTCACATCCTAGTCTCATGCGACCCAGTTTTTCCAAGAAGAATCAAACCACCTTTGCAGAACGTTGCAATAAATGAATGAAGACAGAAGAAAAGATGCGAGCGCTGCAGGTTGTTTGGGTAGTGAACAGAAGTGCATCACGCACCGCTGACCCAGTGGAGTCAGCCTTCTGGCCGAAACTGACAACTACCTGCTGTGTCGTAGAAGAAATGACGAGTCCACCTTCTAGAACAGCGGTGTCACGTTCACGTTCTGCCAGACCAGTAAAACGTTATATAAAATAACATCTATTAAATTCTCTCCTGTCTCCTTTTTATGCAGAACAGGCCTACGTACAAGTATTTACACTAGTAATTATCCTTCAATTGACAAAACAGGAGACCTGACATAAAAAGAAAATGCAGTTTCAGCACCATCCCAACCCCAGTCATTTCATACTGAGATCTCAACAAGTGAAAACATCTTGTTTAGTACAATTAGGTCAATATTGAAAAACTGACGTTGTGTCCTGCCTCACAGATATTTACTGATCTAAACTGTGTCCACAGGGCTCACGTTATGAGTTACCCAGCGATGCAGCCCATCAGCGGCCCATTTTGGCCCCCAGGCCCCATGTTTGACACCCCTGAGCTAGAATATGGGGATACCTGATAGGCTCTGAACAGGTAGCAGAGGACAGGTGGGTGGTTTCTACATCCATCATGTGCTGCTGGACGGCTGGAACGGTGAATTCCTCACAGAGAAGCGACTCGTGGTACTGACACCGAGGTTTGGACACAGCTCAAGTTCTGGAATAAAACAGGAGGCAGAGCCTTCAACTTCCAGGCTCCTCTCCTGTGGAACCGTCTTCAGTCTCAGTCTGGGGGGCAGACACCCTTCCTATATCTAAGAACAGGTTAAACGTTCCTGTATAGAAGCGTATAGTTAGGGCTGGCCCTGGCTGCCTAGTCATAGTGATGCTGATAGGTTAGTCTGGTCCTCATGAGATGCTCTGAGCTTCTTTTTCTACTGATGATCCACTATTGTACTTTTAAATCTGCTGTGTTTTCTGTGTTTCCTCATCCACAGAGCATGCTGCAGTGCAGCCACTGAGGGATCTACGATGTTGGAGGGTCTGATGCTGTCCTGGTGAAACCTGGAAGCTGTGATGGATCCTGCTCCTCATCCTCCACTTACACCAACACAATCTGTGATTTGTGATTCTGGGCTGAACAAATAAACTGAATTGGACTGAATTGACTATTTTGGGCAACATACTATAGTATGACATGACATTTTTTCGGGTTAGGATTAAACAAATAAATTGAATTGAATTAAATTGATGTGATTCATGATGGAATTGTGGCTGAAACAATAGCACCTGTGCATCTCAGGTAAAAACCTTTTTTTCATTTTACAGCAGTGGTTCTATCAGTGATGCTGTTTTCAGTCACGCTGACGCAAAAAGTAAAAGAGGTTTCTTATTTGTCCCAAACTTGATGAAATTTCTCCCCAGAGTGAAGGATAACCACACTTCTGTAAACCTGCTCCTAGAACACTGTGGGTGCAGGTTTAGATTCTACGAATCAACGCCTGAGGCCTAGTAAGGACCTTCTCTGATCAGAGTGGACCAGTGGATCTCCAGGACCAGCGTTGGAGACCCATGCTGTAGTACTCATCCACCTCTAGACCTTCTGGCTTCTAGAAATCTCTAATTTTACAATTACTTTATAGATGCTGCCAACGTTTTGGTGGAAACTTGTTTTTCCCATTAAAAGGAAAAATCTAGTTAAACAGGTTTTTTTAACCAATGATTGATCCACTGGTGCTTAACACAAAAAATCATTATTCTATCAAAATTACTGTGTGAACTGTTGTGGTAAATTTAAAGTCTTCCCAAACTTTCCCCAAATCAACACATTCCTCGAGTGTAGCTCAGTTTAAAGTGAGAGTTAAGATTTGTTTCATTTAAGAAGATTATTCGATCTTTCATTTTTACCAATAGTAAAACTGAACCATTTATTTTCTGCATAAATTGTGACTATAAGATTCTTATTTGATAAGAATGACAGTAAAAGTACAAAAATATGACGTGGGTAAGAACTTAAATTTCCTTTGACTCGTTTGTTCTTAAATAGTAAAACTTGTTGAGTTCAGTTTCTTTTGGCTCAGCAGAGACGATGCGATGTAGATCCGGACCGTAGCGGTGTCGGGACCACCATGGTCTTCAGGGTCTGTGACAAGATATAAACAACATATCTGGAGGCTGGACGTAGGATTGGGTTCTTGGTATTAGTGTAGCCACATTCAGTGCTGGTGCAGAATCCGCTTGGAGCCAGGTCTACATCGACGTCTATGGCAGAGACGTGGTCTACGTCCAAGACTCTGACAACCGTCTACATCAACACAACCAGGTCCAGCTCAGGGCCTCTGGCAAAGACCGAGTACGTCCTCTCGCCGTGACTGGGTCTACGTCTCGGCTCCTGGAAAGGATGCAGCTTCTGGCAGGGCCCGGGCATCTACCAGGACCTGGGCCTACGTCTGGCAGGGGCCAGGTCTATATCTGGGCTTTAGGCAAAGACCAAGCCTCTGACAAGAATCAGGTCTATGTCAGGGCCTCTAACGGAAACCAGGTCTATGCCAGGCTCTCTGGCAGGGGCCGGGCCTTCGGTAGGGTCCAGGTATACATTGGGCCCTCCGGCAGGGACCGGTTCTATGTCTGGGCTTCTGGCAGGGACCGACCTGGCTCACATGGCAGAGACGGCCCAGTCACCAGGAGTCCACTCGTACCTCGACACAGCAGAGCTTTGGCGGCTGTTGCTGAGGAAGAAGAGCTGCCACCCGTTATGGTTCCGTTGAGGTTCCGGTAGGGCCGCTGTCGTGGTAATGAAGCCCTCCGGCGGGGGGCGGATATGGACCCACGGAGGCATACTGAGGAGAAACTCAGGCCGGCCAGACAGCATCCTGGACAGGAAATGACCTCCTCCTGTTCAGGGGGGCAGGTGGGATCAGAGGAGAAGACCTGGGCCCCGCTGTAGCCATTACTCAGCCCCCCTCCACCCCACGGCGCAGAGTCTCCAAACACAAGGCCTGAGCCATTGTTGTTGTCCAGTTGGGGTAGGGGGGGCAAGGAGGGTGGTCCGTTAGAGATGGGAAGTCGCCATCCATTAGTCCGTGAGGAGGAGGAGGAGGTGAGCAGGGGTCGTCCAGCCGAGTCCAGGACTCCCTCTCCTGGATCTGGGGACTTGGTACAGTCCATTGGTTCAGTTAGACACACACCCTCCTCTTCCTCCTCCTCTTCCTCCTCTAACCGCTCCAGAGATACGGTCTTCATCTCGACAGGATGACCTGAATCTTCTCCCCTCTCCAGCACGACCTTCAACCTTTCATCCACCTTCTCTGAGGGCCCTGTCCTCTTCCTTGCGTCGTCCTCCCCCGTCGTCCCTCTAACCGCGGCCGACCTCTCGTCATCATCCCTGTCCGCCCATGTCCCGTTGGCGTCTCTCAGCAAGGTCGTGGTCCGGCCGAGCTCCGGGGTACAGGGCAGCGACTGGCACCTCCTCGGCGGTGCTCGTGTCCCCAGCGTCCCCCTCAGGAGGTGGGGGGAGGTGCACGGGAGGGTGAAGGTCAAGGAGATGACCGACTTGCTGGGCGTGTCCAGGAGCTTACAGCGGCCTCCGTTCAGGTCCTGTCTGAGCGAGAAGGGGTTGACTCGGGCGGGTGTCCCGAGCGGAGGGGGGGTCAGAGTCGCCGGGACCAACATGTCCGACTGGCTCCTCGCCAAGCCCTGCCGCTGCTGGCCACGGTCATCGTGGCGACAGGGAGAGACGTCCGCTGTCGCAGGACCTGAGGAGCGAGGAAGACCAGGAAGTGAATCAGGGATGGTCAACATGGAATACGTTGAATGACATTATTCTGTGTCAATAGGAGGTGGAAGGTGTAGTTATATTGATATAATAATAATAATAACTATTATCTCTGACAATAGTTATTATTATTGTCTCTGTCCTTTTTACCATGTGTGAGTCCATGTTCTTCCTCTGCTTCTCTCTCCATGTCCTCCAGCCTGGAGACGATGTCCGAGAACGAGGGACGCCGCTCTGCAGCCATCTGCAAACAATCACCAACACCAGACGCCTGTTATGTAACCGTAGCAACAAGACGCCTGTTATGTAACCATAGCAACAAGACGCCTGTTATGTAACCATAGCAACAGGACATCAGAAACAGTACAGGAAGTTGCTAGACATTCACATAGAAACAGAAACTTACGTTACAGCAGGTGACTGCGAGGCTCAGGAAGGCTGGAGGACAATCACCAACCATGGTCTCAAATGTCTCCACATCCAGACCAAAGTCCTACACACACACACACACACACACACACACGTTTCAGAGTATATCAAATATTAATCTCAGTCTCCCGCTGCCTCTACCCACTACCTTCTACCACACATTTTAACACCAGTGCAGTGGTTGTAGGAAGTCAGTACTCCTATAGAAAAGTGGGAGTTTAAGTAGATAGTGTGCAGACTTATGATGAACCGCTTACTTCCTACTTTTTTCTGTGTAGATTCTCACTCATTCAGGTCATTGTAGTGTCAAGTTACTTCAAGCAACTGGAGACGAGAAAAGTCCAGTTGCTTACAGTTACTCCTACTTTTTCCTGTACAGTAAAACAACCTGGGCAAGTCATTCTGTTCCATTAGGTGATAGTGCTGGGATTTCCTGAGCGTCTGTGAACACGTTTTATAGAGTGTTTCTCCTCAGAAAGAAAGAAAAGACAGCAGCACTCATGAACTTTTCTTATGAAGTTTGTTGTTTTGTCATCGGGGAGAAACATCACAGTCCTTCTGTTTAAGTAGCTGCTCAGTCAGAAGAAACACAACAACGAAGCCTTGAACTGTACCTAAAGTAAAGGAAGCAACATGAGGAGGAGCAGTGATCCTGAGCTTTACACTGGAACTAAAAAGCTGCTGCAGGGTAGATCTGAGATATGTACATTTAGGGAGACTTTAATTTCTAATGTAATTATGTTTTTAATGGCAAGGCAAGTTTATTTGTAGAGCACAATTCATACACAGGGCAATTCAAAGTGCTTTACAGTTACACAAAATCACAAAAGGAAAATCATAAAACATAGAATTCATCATTAATTTAAAAAGAGTGAAGAGTGTAGATAAGACACTTTCAGTTTTCATATGCACGGTAATGTCTATCAAAACAAAGGATGTATGTCTTTATGCATGTGAAGCGATATTTGAAAGCTGAAAACAGACAGACAGACAGACAGACACAGACAGACACAGACAGACACAGACAGACAGACAGACAGACAGACAGACAGACAGACAGACACAGACAGACACACACAGACAGACAGACACACAGACAGACAGACACACAGACAGACAGACACACAGACAGACAGACAGACAGACACAGACAGACACACACAGACAGACAGACACACAGACAGACAGACACACAGACAGACAGACACACAGACAGACAGACACAGACAGACAGACAGACAGACAGACAGACACAGACAGACACACACAGACAGACAGACACACAGACAGACAGACACACAGACAGACAGACACACAGACAGACAGACACAGACAGACAGACAGACAGACAGACAGAGACACACAGACAGATACAGACAGACAGACAGACAGACACACACAGACACAGACAGACACACAGACAGATACAGACAGACAGACACAGACAGACAGACAGACAGACAGACACAGACAGACACACAGACAGACAGACAGACAGACAGACACAGACAGACCTACCTACCTCTGTTCTAGGTAAAAAATCTGGATCCGCTTCAATCCGGGCGATGATCTCACACAAGATGATACCGTATGCAAAGACGTCCACCTGAGCAGAGGACAGGAAGTACACATCAGTTGTGTGTGTGTGTGTGTGTTTGGTCAGAGGACCATGATCTCACTTCACTGACGAGACCATCAAAATCTGATGACTTAACACCAGTGGATGAATAGACTGAAGAGAAGAGACTCCCAGGTTCTGAAGTCCAACCACCACCTGTGTTAGTACCAGTACCTTCTCGTCGTACAGCTCTCCTCTCAGGACTTCAGGGGCCATCCAGTAGGGGGAGCCCACGATGGCCAGAGGCTGCTTCTCCACTCCGTCGCTGCAAAGATCCACACGGTGAGCGCTGGATTCGATGTCTTTTGTGTTTTTTTGATCCAAAGCAACAAGTGGCTCATGATGAATTTATAATGTTAAGAATTTACTCACAAAGTGGATATTTGAGGTTCTACAGTAGCTGACAAAATATGAAGTGTCTGTGTTTCACCACAGATACTTTAACCCTACCCCGGGACCACCACTGAGGAAGAGTTCCTGCTTTAAACTAGAACAACGTGGTGCTTTGACCCACTGACCTGTAATCAGGGATCTTCTCTGCCAGGCCGAAGTCTCCCACCACAGCCGCAAACACGCCGTTCTCACAGCGAACCAGACAGTTCTGCAGGAAAACATCTGGTTACAGACTCATTTTGCAGGAAAACATCTGGTTACAGGCTCAGCTCTGCAGGAGAACATCTGGTTACAGGCTCAGCTCTGCAGGAAAACATCTGGTTACAGGCTCAGCTCTGCAGGAAAACATCTGGTTACAGGCTCAGCTCTGCAGGAAAACATCTGGTTACAGGCTCATTTTGCAGGAAAACATCTGGTTACAGACTCAGCTCTGCAGGAAAACATCTGGTTACAGACTCAGCTCTGCAGGAAAACATCTGGTTACAGACTCAGCTCTGCAGGAGAACATCTGGTTACGGGCTCAGCTCTGCAGGAAAACATCTGGTTACGGGCTCAGCTCTGCAGGAAAACATCTGGTTACAGACTCATTTTGCAGGAAAACATCTGGTTACAGGCTCAGCTCTGCAGGAAAACATCTGGTTACAGACTCAGCTCTGCAGGAGAACATCTGGTTACGGGCTCAGCTCTGCAGGAAAACATCTGGTTACAGACTCATTTTGCAGGAAAACATCTGGTTACAGGCTCAGCTCTGCAGGAAAACATCTGGTTACAGGCTCAGCTCTGCAGGAAAACATCTGGTTACAGGCTCATTTTGCAGGAAAACATCTGGTTACAGGCTCATTTTCAGGAAAACATCTGGTTACAGGCTCATTTTGCAGGAAAACATCTGGTTACAGACTCAGCTCTGCAGGAGAACATCTGGTTACGGGCTCAGCTCTGCAGGAAAACATCTGGTTACGGGCTCAGCTCTGCAGGAAAACATCTGGTTACAGGCTCATTTTGCAGGAAAACATCTGGTTACAGACTCAGCTCTGCAGGAAAACATCTGGTTACAGGCTCAGCTCTGCAGGAAAACATCTGGTTACAGGCTCATTTTGCAGGAAAACATCTGGTTAGAGACTCAGCTCTGCAGGAGAACATCTGGTTACAGGCTCATTTTGCAGGAAAACATCTGGTTACAGGCTCAGCTCTGCAGGAGAACATCTGGTTACAGGCTCAGCTCTGCAGGAAAACATCTGGTTACAGACTCAGCTCTGCAGGAAAACATCTGGTTACAGACTCAGCTCTGCAGGAAAACATCTGGTTACAGACTCAGCTCTGCAGGAAAACATCTGGTTACAGACTCAGCTCTGCAGGAAAACATCTGGTTACAGACTCAGCTCTGCAGGAGAACATCTGGTTACAGGCTCATTTTGCAGGAAAACATCTGGTTACAGGCTCAGCTCTGCAGGAGAACATCTGGTTACAGGCTCAGCTCTGCAGGAAAACATCTGGTTAGAGACTCAGCTCTGCAGGAGAACATCTGGTTACAGGCTCAGCTCTGCAGGAAAACATCTGGTTACAGGCTAATTTTGCAGGAAAACATCTGGTTACAGACGCAGCTCTGCAGGAGAACATCTGGTTACGGGCTCAGCTCTGCAGGAAAACATCTGGTTACAGGCTCAGCTCTGCAGGAAAACATCTGGTTACAGACTCAGCTCTGCAGGAAAACATCTGGTTACAGACTCAGCTCTGCAGGAAAACATCTGGTTACAGACTCAGCTCTGCAGGAAAACATCTGGTTACAGACTCAGCTCTGCAGGAGAACATCTGGTTACGGGCTCATTCTGCAGGAAAACATCTGGTTACGGGCTCAGCTCTGCAGGAAAACATCTGGTTACAGGCTCATTTTGCAGGAAAACATCTGGTTACAGACTCAGCTCTGCAGGAAAACATCTGGTTACAGACTCAGCTCTGCAGGAGAACATCTGGTTACGGGCTCAGCTCTGCAGGAAAACATCTGGTTACAGACTCATTTTGCAGGAAAACATCTGGTTACAGGCTCAGCTCTGCAGGAAAACATCTGGTTACAGGCTCAGCTCTGCAGGAAAACATCTGGTTACAGGCTCATTTTGCAGGAAAACATCTGGTTACAGGCTCATTTTCAGGAAAACATCTGGTTACAGACTCAGCTCTGCAGGAGAACATCTGGTTACGGGCTCAGCTCTGCAGGAAAACATCTGGTTACGGGCTCAGCTCTGCAGGAAAACATCTGGTTACAGGCTCATTTTGCAGGAAAACATCTGGTTACAGACTCAGCTCTGCAGGAAAACATCTGGTTACAGGCTCAGCTCTGCAGGAAAACATCTGGTTACAGGCTCATTTTGCAGGAAAACATCTGGTTAGAGACTCAGCTCTGCAGGAGAACATCTGGTTACAGGCTCAGCTCTGCAGGAGAACATCTGGTTACAGGCTCAGCTCTGCAGGAAAACATCTGGTTACAGACTCAGCTCTGCAGGAAAACATCTGGTTACAGACTCAGCTCTGCAGGAAAACATCTGGTTACAGACTCAGCTCTGCAGGAAAACATCTGGTTACAGACTCAGCTCTGCAGGAGAACATCTGGTTACAGGCTCATTTTGCAGGAAAACATCTGGTTACAGGCTCAGCTCTGCAGGAGAACATCTGGTTACAGGCTCAGCTCTGCAGGAAAACATCTGGTTACAGACTCAGCTCTGCAGGAAAACATCTGGTTACAGACTCAGCTCTGCAGGAAAACATCTGGTTACAGACTCAGCTCTGCAGGAAAACATCTGGTTACAGACTCAGCTCTGCAGGAAAACATCTGGTTACAGACTCAGCTCTGCAGGAAAACATCTGGTTACAGGCTCAGCTCTGCAGGAGAACATCTGGTTACAGACTCAGCTCTGCAGGAAAACATCTGGTTACAGACGTCCATCCCTGCCTACCTTGGAGGTGAGGTCTCTGTGGAATATTCCCTTGCTGTGCAGGTATTTCAGGCCTCTGGCGATGTCCAGAGACAGATCCATCCTGACGCCCCAGGACAGATGCAGGTCACTGTCCAGCAGCTGCTCCAGGTTCCCTCCATTTATGTACTGCAGGAAGAGGAAAAGAGACAGAATGGAAGGAGGGAAAGAGAAAAAACAACTTTGTTTCTCATACTTTGCTTTCTCTTGACTTAGTTTTCTGTATTTTAAACACATCCCTGTTCAGTGAACTACGACCAGCTGTGCTTCCATGGTAACAACGTCAACCATCAGAGTGGAGTAAGTAAACTACCTGAGATTTAATGCAGATTCACTGCTCATCACAGATGATGACATCAGCCTTTTACCATGTGGCCGTTGCTTGTTTTCTTCCACAGAATAAACAAGTCAAGTGTTACGCAGATGATACACAACTGTATGTAGTACTAGCGGCAGTAGTACTAGCGGCAGTAGTACTAGTAGTAGTAGTAGTAGCAGTATGGGTTATGTTGTGTTGCTGTTGTACAAATTGTAAAAACTATTGAGGTGAATCTGTCATTTGTGATTTTGGGCTGAACTAATGAAACTGACTAGACTTGAAGCAGCTGAGCTGAACTCACCTCAGTCAGAGCGTGGAGTTGACCCTCATGGACGCAAACGCCCAGAAACCTGCAGAGATGGAAAACTATGACATCATCATGTATCATCAATGGTAGTAGTAGTTTTTTGTTTTACCATTCATATTAGATTATTGGTTAAGTTAAGAACATGTTAAAACAGAAAACTGTATAATAAAAGTCATTCAGCATTTTGTGGAAGTATTGAACTTTTTGACCTTTTGCCACAATTCAGGCTTCAAGCATAAAGATATAAATTCAAATTTTTGAGAAGAATCAGCAATAAGTGGAACACAATCATGAAATGTAAATATAATATATATTTATATGAAAATATAAAACTGAAGAGTGGGGTGTGTGATATTCTTCTTTCCCCCTGTGATTGAAGCCTAAAGGTTTTGCAAGGCTCTATGTCTGACTGACCCTGGTCTGATTTCCTAAAAGAAACCGTAATATACACTACAGTAATATAACGGTAATATTTATTCATACATTTCATTACCTGAGGATGTTGGGGTGACAGAGTCTGTTCATCAGCTGCACCTCTCGTAGCATGTTAGCTTTGTTGCTAGCCAGCGTGTTCATCTTCAGAGCCATCACCTGCCCCGTGATCCGATGCTGCACCTGGAAAACAAGCAGGAGAGGCAGGAGAAACCTGAGAAGTCCTCCAGACGCTGTGAAACCCCATGCAGAGGAGGATATCACTCGCCCTGGAGTCTGGAGAAATCTCTCTTCTTCAACATATTATTGTGTGTGTTTAAATAACCACGGTGTTTAAATAAACCCAGGGCCTGTAAACTGACCTCAGATCAGTGCTGACAACCAAGATACAGCAACAACAATACAAGTTAATTACAAAGACATAGTACATACATGCAGTGAATGAGTGTGTTGTCGTGTGTGTTAACTGTTCTTAGGTCAGATCAAGAAAACCTCCTGAAACAAGGAAAATTGAAAAAATGGAAAAAATCTCAGGAAGAGAAAAGTTGATTAGTTATGTGTTTAGAATAAAACACAAATACATAAAGCACCATCAAACAGAATTATACAAGTTTAAATATATATGAAGGTTTATCTCTGTGTGTGTGTGTGTGTGTATTAATAGCATGCCACTAATAGGCTTTCTGGATTTCTGCACAAATCCACTACTGGAGGCTCCGCCCATCACAAGACACACACACACACACACACACACACACACACACACACACACACACACACACACACACACACACACTTCTAATAATAATAATAATAATAATAATAATGGTGATTGACAGTGTGATGGTGATTTATAGTGTCTGATGGTGTTTTATAGTGTCTGATGGTGTTTTATAGTGTCTGATGGTGTTTTATAGTGTGATGGTGTATTATAGTGTCTGATGGTGATTTATAGTGTCTGATGGTGTTTTATAGTGTGATGGTGATTTATAGTGTGATGGTGATTTATAGTGTCTGATGGTGTTTTATAGTGTGATGGTGATTTATAGTGTGATGGTGATTTATAGTGTCTGATGGTGTTTTATAGTGTCTGATGGTGATTTATAGTGTCTGATGGTGTTTTATAGTGTGATGGTGATTTATAGTGTGATGGTGATTTATAGTGTCTGATGGTGTTTTATAGTGTCTGATGGTGATTTATAGTGTCTGATGGTGTTTTATAGTGTGATGGTGATTTATAGTGTGATGGTGATTTATAGTGTCTGATGGTGTTTTATAGTGTCTGATGGTGATTTATAGTGTGATGGTGTATTATAGTGTCTGATGGTGATTTATAGTGTCTGATGGTGTTTTATAG
Source organism: Eupleurogrammus muticus (assembly GCA_036785175.1). Lineage (NCBI taxonomy): Eukaryota > Metazoa > Chordata > Actinopteri > Scombriformes > Trichiuridae > Eupleurogrammus > Eupleurogrammus muticus. The sequence continues at coordinate 32,834,427 of JAYKQN010000003.1, forward strand.
TGTGATGGTGATTTATAGTGTCTGATGGTGTTTTATAGTGTGATGGTGATTTATAGTGTGATGGTGATTTATAGTGTCTGATGGTGTTTTATAGTGTCTGATGGTGATTTATAGTGTCTGATGGTGTTTTATAGTGTGATGGTAATTTATAGTGTGATGGTGATTTATAGTGTCTGATGGTGTTTTATAGTGTGATGGTGATTTATAGTGTGATGGTGATTTATAGTGTCTGATGGTGTTTTATAGTGTCTGATGGTGTTTTATAGTGACTGATGGTGTTTTATAGTGTGTGAGAAGGTGATGAGCCCTCCCCTTCTCACCGGGTTATAAGGGGGAACTGCGTAGCAGAGAGAGGGTTCCCCCCCGGACATGTTTGCGTGCGGGACAGGTGTCGCGACGAGTGGGACTGCCTGTCTGGTCCACCTGGTGCGAGGTGGACTTTTCCTGCTGACGTGAGCGTTTTGGGTCTTCTATTTTGTATCGCTGTCTATAAATGTTTTTATTTAGTGAGTTCCGCTGCCTCCTGTCTCCACTTCTTTTCTGGTTGCCCTGATCCCTTTTGTGGGGCGACCACGTCGTTCGCTCACAAGTGTCTGATGGTGATTTATAGTGTGATGGTGATTTATAGTGTGATGGTGATTTATAGTGTCTGATGGTGATTTATAGTGTCTGATGGTGATTTATAGTGTCTGATGGTGATTTATAGTGTGATGGTGATTTATAGTGTGATGGTGATTTATAGTGTCTGATGGTGATTTATAGTGTCTGACGGTGTTTTATAGTGTCTGGTGGTGATTTATAGTGTGATGGTGATTTATAGTGTCTGATGGTGATTTATAGTCTGGTGGTGATTTATAGTGTGATGGTGATTTATAGTGTCTGATGGTGATTTATAGTGTGATGGTGTATTATAGTGTCTGATGGTGATTTATATTGTGATGGTGATTTATAGTGTCTGATGTTGATTTATAGTGTCTGACGGTGTTTTATAGTGTCTGGTGGTGATTTATAGTGTGATGGTGATTTATAGTGTCTGATGGTGATTTATAGTCTGATGGTGATTTATAGTCTGATGGTGATTTATAGTCTGATGGTGATTTATAGTCTGATGGTGATTTATAGTGTGATGGTGATTTATAGTGTGATGGTGATTTATAGTGTCTGTCTGATGGTGATTTATAGTGTGATGGTGATTTATAGTGTCTGATGGTGATTTATAGTGTGATGGTGATTTATACTGTCTGATGGTGATTTATAGTGTCTGATGGTGATTTATAGTCTGATGGTGATTTATAGTGTGATGGTGATTTATAGTGTCTGTCTGATGGTGATTTATAGTGTCTGATGGTGTTTTATAGTGTGATGGTGATTTATAGTGTGATGGTGATTTATAGTGTCTGATGGTGTTTTATAGTGTCTGATGGTGTTTTATAGTGACTGATGGTGTTTTATAGTGTGTGAGAAGGTGATGAGCCCTCCCCTTCTCACCGGGTTATAAGGGGGAACTGCGTAGCAGAGAGAGGGTTCCCCCCCGGACATGTTTGCGTGCGGGACAGGTGTCGCGACGAGTGGGACTGCCTGTCTGGTCCACCTGGTGCGAGGTGGACTTTTCCTGCTGACGTGAGCGTTTTGGGTCTTCTATTTTGTATCGCTGTCTATAAATGTTTTTATTTAGTGAGTTCCGCTGCCTCCTGTCTCCACTTCTTTTCTGGTTGCCCTGATCCCTTTTGTGGGGCGACCACGTCGTTCGCTCACAAGTGTCTGATGGTGATTTATAGTGTGATGGTGATTTATAGTGTGATGGTGATTTATAGTGTCTGATGGTGATTTATAGTGTCTGATGGTGATTTATAGTGTCTGATGGTGATTTATAGTGTGATGGTGATTTATAGTGTGATGGTGATTTATAGTGTCTGATGGTGATTTATAGTGTCTGACGGTGTTTTATAGTGTCTGGTGGTGATTTATAGTGTGATGGTGATTTATAGTGTCTGATGGTGATTTATAGTCTGGTGGTGATTTATAGTGTGATGGTGATTTATAGTGTCTGATGGTGATTTATAGTGTGATGGTGTATTATAGTGTCTGATGGTGATTTATATTGTGATGGTGATTTATAGTGTCTGATGTTGATTTATAGTGTCTGACGGTGTTTTATAGTGTCTGGTGGTGATTTATAGTGTGATGGTGATTTATAGTGTCTGATGGTGATTTATAGTCTGATGGTGATTTATAGTCTGATGGTGATTTATAGTCTGATGGTGATTTATAGTCTGATGGTGATTTATAGTGTGATGGTGATTTATAGTGTGATGGTGATTTATAGTGTCTGTCTGATGGTGATTTATAATGTGATGGTGATTTATAGTGTCTGATGGTGATTTATAGTGTGATGGTGATTTATACTGTCTGATGGTGATTTATAGTGTCTGATGGTGATTTATAGTCTGATGGTGATTTATAGTCTGATGGTGATTTATAGTGTGATGGTGATTTATAGTGTCTGTCTGATGGTGATTTATAGTCTGATGGTGATTTATAGTGTGATGGTGATTTATAGTGTCTGATGGTGTTTTATAGTGTCTGATGGTGATTTATAGTGACTGATGGTGTTTTATAGTGTGTGAGAAGGTGATGAGCCCTCCCCTTCTCACCGGGTTATAAGGGGGAACTGCGTAGCAGAGAGAGGGTTCCCCCCCGGACATGTTTGCGTGCGGGACAGGTGTCGCGACGAGTGGGACTGCCTGTCTGGTCCACCTGGTGCGAGGTGGACTTTTCCTGCTGACGTGAGCGTTTTGGGTCTTCTATTTTGTATCGCTGTCTATAAATGTTTTTATTTAGTGAGTTCCGCTGCCTCCTGTCTCCACTTCTTTTCTGGTTGCCCTGATCCCTTTTGTGGGGCGACCACGTCGTTCGCTCACAAGTGTCTGATGGTGATTTATAGTGTGATGGTGATTTATAGTGTGATGGTGATTTATAGTGTCTGATGGTGATTTATAGTGTCTGATGGTGATTTATAGTGTCTGATGGTGATTTATAGTGTGATGGTGATTTATAGTGTCTGATGGTGATTTATAGTGTCTGACGGTGTTTTATAGTGTCTGGTGGTGATTTATAGTGTGATGGTGATTTATAGTGTCTGATGGTGATTTATAGTCTGGTGGTGATTTATAGTGTGATGGTGATTTATAGTGTCTGATGGTGATTTATAGTGTGATGGTGTATTATAGTGTCTGATGGTGATTTATATTGTGATGGTGATTTATAGTGTCTGATGTTGATTTATAGTGTCTGATGTTGATTTATAGTGTCTGATGGTGATTTATAGTGTCTGATGGTGATTTATAGTGTCTGACGGTGTTTTATAGTGTCTGGTGGTGATTTATAGTGTGATGGTGATTTATAGTGTCTGATGGTGATTTATATTGTGATGGTGATTTATAGTGTCTGATGGTGATTTATAGTGTCTGATGGTGACTTATAGTGTCTGACGGTGTTTTATAGTGTGATGGTGTATTATAGTGTCTGATGGTGATTTAAAGTGTGATGGTGATTTATAGTGTGATGGTGATTTATAGTGTCTGATGGTGATTTATAGTGTCTGATGGTGTATTATATTGTCTGATGGTGATTTATAGTGTGATGGTGATTTATAGTGTGATGGTGATTTATAGTGTCTGATGGTGATTTATAGTGTCTGATGGTGATTTATAGTGTGATGGTGTATTATAGTGTCTGATGGTGATTTATAGTGACTGATGGTGATTTATAGTGTGATGGTGATTTATAGTGTGATGGTGATTTATAGTGTGATGGTGATTTATAGTGTCTGATGGTGATTTATAGTGTCTGATGGTGATTTATAGTGTCTGATGGTGATTTATAGTGTCTGATGGTGATTTATAGTGTGATGGTGATTTATAGTCTGACGGTGTTTTATAGTGTCTGGTGGTGATTTATAGTGTGATGGTGATTTATAGTGTCTGATGGTGATTTATAGTGTCTGACGGTGTTTTATAGTGTCTGATGGTGATTTATAGTGTGATGGTGTATTATAGTGTCTGATGGTGATTTATAGTGTCTGATGGTGACTTATAGTGTCTGACGGTGTTTTATAGTGTGATGGTGTATTATAGTGTCTGATGGTGATTTAAAGTGTGATGGTGATTTATAGTGTGATGGTGATTTATAGTGTCTGATGGTGATTTATAGTGTCTGATGGTGATTTATAGTGTGATGGTGTATTATAGTGTCTGATGGTGATTTATAGTGACTGATGGTGATTTATAGTGTGATGGTGATTTATAGTGTGATGGTGATTTATAGTGTGATGGTGATTTATAGTGTCTGATGGTGATTTATAGTGTCTGATGGTGATTTATAGTGTCTGATGGTGATTTATAGTGTCTGATGGTGATTTATAGTGTGATGGTGATTTATAGTCTGACGGTGTTTTATAGTGTCTGGTGGTGATTTATAGTGTGATGGTGATTTATAGTGTGATGGTGATTTATAGTGTCTGATGGTGATTTATAGTGTCTGACGGTGTTTTATAGTGTCTGATGGTGATTTATAGTGTGATGGTGTATTATAGTGTCTGATGGTGATTTATAGTGTCTGATGGTGTTTTATAGTGTGATGGTGATTTATAGTGTGATGGTGATTTATAGTGTCTGATGGTGTTTTATAGTGTGATGGTGATTTATAGTGTGATGGTGATTTATAGTGTCTGATGGTGTTTTATAGTGTCTGATGGTGTTTTATAGTGACTGATGGTGTTTTATAGTGTGTGAGAAGGTGATGAGCCCTCCCCTTCTCACCGGGTTATAAGGGGGAACTGCGTAGCAGAGAGAGGGTTCCCCCCCGGACATGTTTGCGTGCGGGACAGGTGTCGCGACGAGTGGGACTGCCTGTCTGGTCCACCTGGTGCGAGGTGGACTTTTCCTGCTGACGTGAGCGTTTTGGGTCTTCTATTTTGTATCGCTGTCTATAAATGTTTTTATTTAGTGAGTTCCGCTGCCTCCTGTCTCCACTTCTTTTCTGGTTGCCCTGATCCCTTTTGTGGGGCGACCACGTCGTTCGCTCACAAGTGTCTGATGGTGATTTATAGTGTGATGGTGATTTATAGTGTGATGGTGATTTATAGTGTCTGATGGTGATTTATAGTGTCTGATGGTGATTTATAGTGTGATGGTGATTTATAGTGTGATGGTGATTTATAGTGTCTGATGGTGATTTATAGTGTCTGATGGTGATTTATAGTGTCTGACGGTGTTTTATAGTGTCTGGTGGTGATTTATAGTGTGATGGTGATTTATAGTGTCTGATGGTGATTTATAGTCTGGTGGTGATTTATAGTGTGATGGTGATTTATAGTGTCTGATGGTGATTTATAGTGTGATGGTGTATTATAGTGTCTGATGGTGATTTATATTGTGATGGTGATTTATAGTGTCTGATGTTGATTTATAGTGTCTGACGGTGTTTTATAGTGTCTGGTGGTGATTTATAGTGTGATGGTGATTTATAGTGTCTGATGGTGATTTATATTGTGATGGTGATTTATAGTGTCTGATGGTGATTTATAGTGTCTGATGGTGACTTATAGTGTCTGACGGTGTTTTATAGTGTGATGGTGTATTATAGTGTCTGATGGTGATTTAAAGTGTGATGGTGATTTATAGTGTGATGGTGATTTATAGTGTCTGATGGTGATTTATAGTGTCTGATGGTGTATTATATTGTCTGATGGTGATTTATAGTGTGATGGTGATTTATAGTGTCTGATGGTGATTTATAGTGTCTGATGGTGATTTATAGTGTGATGGTGTATTATAGTGTCTGATGGTGATTTATAGTGACTGATGGTGATTTATAGTGTGATGGTGATTTATAGTGTGATGGTGATTTATAGTGTGATGGTGATTTATAGTGTCTGATGGTGATTTATAGTGTCTGATGGTGATTTATAGTGTGATGGTGATTTATAGTCTGACGGTGTTTTATAGTGTCTGGTGGTGATTTATAGTGTGATGGTGATTTATAGTGTCTGATGGTGATTTATAGTGTCTGACGGTGTTTTATAGTGTCTGATGGTGATTTATAGTGTGATGGTGTATTATAGTGTCTGATGGTGATTTATAGTCTGATGGTGATTTATAGTCTGATGGTGATTTATAGTGTCTGATGGTGATTTATAGTGTCTGATGGTGTTTTATAGTGTCTGATGGTGATTTATAGTGTGATGGTGTATTATAGTGTCTGATGGTGATTTATAGTCTGATGGTGTATTATAGTGTCTGATGGTGTATTATAGTGTCTGATGGTGATTTATAGTGTGATGGTGATTTATAGTGTGATGGTGTATTATAGTGTCTGATGGTGTATTATAGTGTCTGATGGTGATTTATAGTGTCTGATGGTGATTTATAGTGTCTGATGGTGATTTATAGTGTCTGATGGTGATTTATAGTGTCTGATGGTGATTTATAGTGTCTGATGGTGATTTATAGTGTGATGGTGATTTATAGTATCTGATGGTGATTTATAGTGTCTGATGGTGATTTATAGTGTCTGATGGTGATTTATAGTGTCTGACGGTGATTTATAGTGTCTGATGGTGATTTATAGTGTCTGATGGTGATTTATAGTGTGATGGTGATTTATATTGTGATGGTGATTTATAGTGTCTGATGGTGTTTTATAGTGTGATGGTGATTTCTAGTGTGATGGTGATTTATATTGTGATGGTGTATTATAGTGTCTGATGGTGTTTTATAGTGTCTGATGGTGATTTATAGTGTCTGATGGTGATTTATATTGTGATGGTGATTTATAGTGTGATGGTGATTTATAGTGTCTGATGGTGATTTATAGTGTCTGATGGTGATTTATAGTGTCTGATGGTGACTTATAGTGTCTGATGGTGATTTATATTGTGATGGTGATTTATAGTGTCTGATGGTGTTTTATAGTGTGATGGTGATTTCTAGTGTGATGGTGATTTATATTGTGATGGTGTATTATAGTGTCTGATGGTGTTTTATAGTGTCTGATGGTGATTTATAGTGTCTGATGGTGATTTATAGTGTCTGATGGTGATTTATAGTGTGATGGTGATTTATAGTGTCTGATGGTGATTTATAGTGTGATGGTGATTTATAGTGTGATGGTGATTTATAGTGTCTGACGGTATTTTATAGTGTCTGATGGAGATTTATAGTGTGATGGTGATTTATCGTCTGATGGTGATTTATAGTGTGATGGTGATTTATCGTGTGATGGTGTATTATAGTGTCTGATGGTGATTTATAGTGTCTGATGGTGATTTATAGTGTGATGGTGATTTATAGTGTGATGGTGATTTATAGTGTCTGATGGTGTTTTATAGTGTCTGATGGTGTTTTATAGTGACTGATGGTGTTTTATAGTGACTGATGGTGTTTTATAGTGTGTGAGAAGGTGATGAGCCCTCCCCTTCTCACCGGGTTATAAGGGGGAACTGCGTAGCAGAGAGAGGGTTCCCCCCCGGACATGTTTGCGTGCGGGACAGGTGTCGCGACGAGTGGGACTGCCTGTCTGGTCCACCTGGTGCGAGGTGGACTTTTCCTGCTGACGTGAGCGTTTTGGGTCTTCTATTTTGTATCGCTGTCTATAAATGTTTTTATTTAGTGAGTTCCGCTGCCTCCTGTCTCCACTTCTTTTCTGGTTGCCCTGATCCCTTTTGTGGGGCGACCACGTCGTTCGCTCACAAGTGTCTGATGGTGATTTATAGTGTGATGGTGATTTATAGTGTGATGGTGATTTATAGTGTCTGATGGTGATTTATAGTGTCTGATGGTGATTTATAGTGTGATGGTGATTTATAGTGTGATGGTGATTTATAGTGTCTGATGGTGATTTATAGTGTCTGATGGTGATTTATAGTGTGATGGTGATTTATAGTGTGATGGTGATTTATAGTGTCTGGTGGTGATTTATAGTGTGATGGTGATTTATAGTGTCTGATGGTGATTTATAGTCTGGTGGTGATTTATAGTGTGATGGTGATTTATAGTGTCTGATGGTGATTTATAGTGTGATGGTGTATTATAGTGTCTGATGGTGATTTATATTGTGATGGTGATTTATAGTGTCTGATGTTGATTTATAGTGTCTGACGGTGTTTTATAGTGTCTGGTGGTGATTTATAGTGTGATGGTGATTTATAGTGTCTGATGGTGATTTATATTGTGATGGTGATTTATAGTGTCTGATGGTGATTTATAGTGTCTGACGGTGTTTTATAGTGTGATGGTGTATTATAGTGTCTGATGGTGATTTAAAGTGTGATGGTGATTTATAGTGTGATGGTGATTTATAGTGTCTGATGGTGATTTATAGTGTCTGATGGTGTATTATATTGTCTGATGGTGATTTATAGTGTGATGGTGATTTATAGTGTGATGGTGATTTATAGTGTCTGATGGTGATTTATAGTGTCTGATGGTGATTTATAGTGTGATGGTGTATTATAGTGTCTGATGGTGATTTATAGTGACTGATGGTGATTTATAGTGTGATGGTGATTTATAGTGTGATGGTGATTTATAGTGTGATGGTGATTTATAGTGTCTGATGGTGATTTATAGTGTCTGATGGTGATTTATAGTGTCTGATGGTGATTTATAGTGTCTGATGGTGATTTATAGTGTCTGATGGTGATTTATAGTCTGACGGTGTTTTATAGTGTCTGGTGGTGATTTATAGTGTGATGGTGATTTATAGTGTCTGATGGTGATTTATAGTGTCTGACGGTGTTTTATAGTGTCTGATGGTGATTTATAGTGTGATGGTGTATTATAGTGTCTGATGGTGATTTATAGTCTGATGGTGATTTATAGTGTGATGGTGATTTATAGTGTCTGATGGTGATTTATAGTGTCTGATGGTGTTTTATAGTGTCTGATGGTGATTTATAGTGTGATGGTGTATTATAGTGTCTGATGGTGATTTATAGTGTGATGGTGATTTATAGTCTGATGGTGTATTATAGTGTCTGATGGTGATTTATAGTGTGATGGTGATTTATAGTGTGATGGTGTATTATAGTGTCTGATGGTGTATTATAGTGTCTGATGGTGTATTATAGTGTCTGATGGTGATTTATAGTGTCTGATGGTGATTTATAGTGTCTGATGGTGATTTATAGTGTCTGATGGTGATTTATAGTGTCTGATGGTGATTTATAGTGTGATGGTGATTTATAGTATCTGATGGTGATTTATAGTGTCTGATGGTGATTTATAGTGTCTGATGGTGATTTATAGTGTCTGATGGTGATTTATAGTGTCTGATGGTGATTTATAGTGTGATGGTGATTTATATTGTGATGGTGATTTATAGTGTCTGATGGTGTTTTATAGTGTGATGGTGATTTCTAGTGTGATGGTGATTTATATTGTGATGGTGTATTATAGTGTCTGATGGTGTTTTATAGTGTCTGATGGTGATTTATAGTGTCTGATGGTGATTTATATTGTGATGGTGATTTATAGTGTGATGGTGATTTATAGTGTCTGATGGTGATTTATAGTGTCTGATGGTGATTTATAGTGTCTGATGGTGACTTATAGTGTCTGATGGTGACTTATAGTGTCTGATGGTGATTTATATTGTGATGGTGATTTATAGTGTCTGATGGTGTTTTATAGTGTGATGGTGATTTCTAGTGTGATGGTGATTTATATTGTGATGGTGTATTATAGTGTCTGATGGTGTTTTATAGTGTCTGATGGTGATTTATAGTGTCTGATGGTGATTTATATTGTGATGGTGATTTATAGTGTGATGGTGTATTATAGTGTCTGATGGTGACTTATAGTGTCTGATGGTGATTTATAGTGTCTGATGGTGATTTATAGTGTCTGATGGTGACTTATAGTGTCTGATGGTGATTTATAGTGTGATGGTGTATTATAGTGTCTGATGGTGATTTATAGTGTGATGGTGTATTATAGTGTCTGATGGTGACTTATAGTGTCTGATGGTGATTTATAGTGTCTGATGGTGATTTATAGTGTCTGATGGTGACTTATAGTGTCTGATGGTGATTTATAGTGTGATGGTGTATTATAGTGTCTGATGGTGATTTATAGTGTGATGGTGATTTATAGTGTGATGGTGATTTATAGTGTCTGATGGTGTATTATAGTATCTGATGGTGATTTATAGTGTGATGGTATTTTATAGTGTCTGATGGAGATTTATAGTGTGATGGTGATTTATCGTCTGATGGTGATTTATAGTGTCTGATGGTGATTTATAGTGTGATGGTGATTTATCGTGTGATGGTGTATTATAGTATCTGATGGTGTATTATAGTATCTGATGGTGATTTATAGTATGATGGTGATTTATAGTGTCTGATGGTGATTTATCGTGTGATGGTGTATTATAGTGTCTGATGGTGATTTATAGTGTCTGATGGTGATTTATAGTGTGATGGTGATTTATAGTATCTGATGGTGATTTATAGTGTCTGATGGTGATTTATAGTGTCTGATGGTGATTTATAGTGTCTGACGGTGATTTATAGTGTCTGATGGTGATTTATAGTGTCTGATGGTGATTTATAGTGTGATGGTGATTTATATTGTGATGGTGATTTATAGTGTCTGATGGTGTTTTATAGTGTGATGGTGATTTCTAGTGTGATGGTGATTTATATTGTGATGGTGATTTATATTGTGATGGTGTATTATAGTGTCTGATGGTGTTTTATAGTGTCTGATGGTGATTTATAGTGTCTGATGGTGATTTATATTGTGATGGTGATTTATAGTGTGATGGTGATTTATAGTGTCTGATGGTGATTTATAGTGTCTGATGGTGATTTATAGTGTCTGATGGTGACTTATAGTGTCTGATGGTGATTTATATTGTGATGGTGATTTATAGTGTCTGATGGTGTTTTATAGTGTGATGGTGATTTCTAGTGTGATGGTGATTTATAGTGTCTGATGGTGATTTATCGTGTGATGGTGTATTATAGTGTCTGATGGTGATTTATAGTGTCTGATGGTGATTTATAGTGTGATGGTGATTTATAGTATCTGATGGTGATTTATAGTGTCTGATGGTGATTTATAGTGTCTGATGGTGATTTATAGTGTCTGATGGTGATTTATAGTGTCTGATGGTGATTTATAGTGTGATGGTGATTTATATTGTGATGGTGATTTATAGTGTCTGATGGTGTTTTATAGTGTGATGGTGATTTCTAGTGTGATGGTGATTTATATTGTGATGGTGTATTATAGTGTCTGATGGTGTTTTATAGTGTCTGATGGTGATTTATAGTGTCTGATGGTGATTTATATTGTGATGGTGATTTATAGTGTGATGGTGATTTATAGTGTCTGATGGTGATTTATAGTGTCTGATGGTGATTTATAGTGTCTGATGGTGACTTATAGTGTCTGATGGTGATTTATATTGTGATGGTGATTTATAGTGTCTGATGGTGTTTTATAGTGTGATGGTGATTTCTAGTGTGATGGTGATTTATATTGTGATGGTGTATTATAGTGTCTGATGGTGTTTTATAGTGTCTGATGGTGATTTATAGTGTCTGATGGTGATTTATATTGTGATGGTGATTTATAGTGTGATGGTGATTTATAGTGTCTGATGGTGATTTATAGTGTCTGATGGTGACTTATAGTGTCTGATGGTGATTTATAGTGTGATGGTGTATTATAGTGTCTGATGGTGATTTATAGTGTGATGGTGATTTATAGTGTGATGGTGATTTATAGTGTCTGATGGTGTATTATAGTATCTGATGGTGATTTATAGTGTGATGGTATTTTATAGTGTCTGATGGAGATTTATAGTGTGATGGTGATTTATCGTCTGATGGTGATTTATAGTGTCTGATGGTGATTTATCGTGTGATGGTGTATTATAGTGTCTGATGGTGATTTATAGTGTCTGATTAATATTGTCTGACGGTGTTGACATGACCTGTCTTTACAGGTGCGTGTTTCCTGTCTAACTGTCACATACCTTGAAGACCTCAGAGAAGAAGCCTGAGCCAATCTTCTCGCAGAAGAAGTCATCAATGCGGGCCAGGCTGGACACGGCGCTCCTCAGGGCTCGGTACGAGGACGGCCGGGTCCGGTTGGGCGCGTGGATGCTGTGGAGCTCGTCCGGGCTGCAGTGCCCCTCCTCCGGATCACAGAAGCAGCACTCGGCATGGTAGTCCATGATGCTGCAGGGCGCTGCCGCTCTGTCCGTCAGAGGCGCAGGGCGCCGCCGGCTGCCGCCATCACGACCAATGACATAATGTCTGATGTCACTGTGACCACCACACTGGCCAGGCTCAAATTCTCTGTTCCTGCTTTAGTAATGGATCAATCGACTCCTCTGATTTTCAGAATTATCTAGTGAATGAAAGTAACCAAGTATATGTAAGTACAGTTTTAAAGTACTTCAGTTTACTACATGTTACATTTTTCTACTTTACTAAAGTAAAGAATCCTTGGTTGACCACAGGTTTATTCATCCAGTTTTGACCTCTGACCTCTCGCAGAAATAAATAAGTGAAGACTCCCAGCAGCGGCGGTGGGAATTCCCACAACCCGTGAACGCGTCCCGGTGTCGGTAAGTGAGGCGGTTCGGTTCTCGGTGCCTGTTGGACAGAACAACGACATGATTACTGATACCGGTGATGACATGAATGTCCTTATGTCTGATGAATAAACGTGTCTGAGCGGCGCTAATGAAGCCTGAAGCCGTCAATCATTTAATCTGATCAGCGGCTGATCACTTCCGGCCCGGACATTCAGCTGATCATCAATACTAACATTCATCAGTGGTCGTCCGTGTTGTTCATAATAACCCACAGGAGCGAATAAACCGAATGTTCGGCTCTGACCGGACAAAAACGCCGTGAGACCCGGGACCTGTCACTGACAGCGGGCTGCGGGGCGGCGGGGCCGGCTCACCTCGCCTCTCCCTCGGCCTGGATGAACCGGTTGAGTCCGGGAGTCCCGGTGCCTCCGGAGCTGGAAGCGGGGCCAGGGACGTCGCTCGCGGATCGGCGTGTTCGCGGCGGATAATCCGGCGTCGACCGTCGGACGCCCACCATGAAGCGGCGAGTCAAGCTGGACACGCTGATCCCGGCGAGGCCGCTACTTCCGGTGACGCGTTTCACAATAAAGTTTTTATTGAGCTCATGACGCACCCACAAGACATGTAAGATAAGATCAGATAAAATAAGACTTTATTGATCCCAAAACGGGGAAATTTGCTTGTTACTGCAGCATACAGAGTAAAGAAAAAGAAAAGAAAATAAAAGCTATAAAAATATAAATACACAACACTATGTACAAATGTATTTTGAGTAAAGTTAAGTAAAAACCTGTTTTACAACATAAGCATATTTCTGATTATTTATATCTTGTTACCTGCTGCAAAATCTGTTTTTTTACTTAAACTGCTGCGTGTTACAGCCTGTTCATAATTAAACTAAATCACTGGATTTATCATTGTGTATGTACCCATGTGTGAATGGGTCGGCTCCACCTGAGATCAAACTATAAAATAAACCATTTTCACTGTATATAAAAATGAGTTGTAAAATACTGAGTTTAGGGCCTTTATTTTGTCTGACTTCCTGTTTGTTTCCTTGCCTGATGCTGTCACTTCCTGTCAGCAGCAGTTTACACCTGGGCCTTGGCTTCAAAATAAAAGTGAAACAGAAAATGGATCAGAGCATCTTCATCCTCCTCCTCTTCCTCTTCCTCTGCTGCTGCTGCTGCTGCTGATGATGATGATGATGTTTCTGTTCACGTTGGAGGAAGTGATGAGGGAACTGCACGGTCACGTGACCAGAGACATTCAAACATACACATAATACAATAAATAAATAAATAAATACATATCCTGTCTGATTCTGCAGAGGATCAAAGATATAAGTAAATAATCCGTTTAATACACATTCTGAATATCTCTTCAGATAACCATAGATATAAATAACATGAATAAACTGCAGAATAAATAATGTATTTTGATTTAAAGGTATATAGAAGGGAGAAGAACGAGTTCAGCATCACTCAGTCCTGACACGATTTACGTCCTAACTAATTAACTAATATCACGACATTTAACCGACGGTAAAAACGTTTTTATTCACTGTCTCCATGGAAACGCTGCATGTTCAGGTGAGCTCCATGCGGCGTTAGTGACGCTAATAGGACGTGTGTGACGTCATGTCGGAGTGAACCAATCAGCAGTGAGCTCGTGCCTGACATTCGTCCTGAGTGACCTCCGCGTTACTTCCTTTAAAAACAGCATTTCTTCACTGTTCTGCCTGCCGTAAAGCGACTGTTCTGCCGTAAACCTGAAGTTGAGAAGCTGCCTATAGGTAACCGGGGCTATACAGGAAATCTGCTCTTGGCCTTCACAATAAAAGCAGATACGTGGTAATTTAGGGAAAGAAAAACGCGCCCGTAGTTTTAAAGAGCACACACACACTGATTGCAATATAATGTTTAGTTAAAATATATTCTACAATGCAATATATATGCGTTTAAAGCCGCCGCTGCGTGACATGTATATACAAACGCTTTTATTGTGAACACCTGACGCGGAAGTAGTATTCACAGTGTAAAGTTAGCGTCGACCCATTCATCATATCTGGGCTCCGGGTCACGGTACCGCGCTGCGTCAGGGTTCAGGTCCAGTCCGAAGCAGAAGCAGAACCAGAACCGGACCATGGCTCTGCTGACGCCACTCTTCGCCTTCCTGTATCACCTGCCGCAGGTGTACAAGTGGCTGCTGAAGCCGTACTATGTGGCGTCTCTCTTCATGTCCGTCGCCTTCCTGGTTGTCCGCAAGACGCCGGGAGTCTGCGACCACCTGGACACGCAGCGGGAGGACGGCAACTCCTGCGACTTCGACTGGGTCCGTGAACACAACGCGGCCACACGTTGTTAGCACCAGTTAGCTTCAGAGCTAACGATCCGCGGCTCAGGGAGCGGGGGAGGGGCTAGCTAGCCTGTGTTAGCCGCGGCTAGCCTGTGTTAGCCGCGGCTAGCCTGTGTTAGCCGCGGCTAGCCTGTGTTAGCCGCGGCTAGCCTGTGTTAGCCGCGGCTAGCCTGTGTTAGCCGCGGCTAGCCTGTGTTAGCCGCGGCTAGCCTGTGTTAGCCGCGGCTAGCCTGTGTTAGCCGCGGCTAGCCTGTGTTAGCCGCGGCTAGCCTGTGTTAGCCGCGGCTAGCCTGTGTTAGCCGCGGCTAGCCTCAGGTAGCCGCGGCTAGCCTCAGGTAGCCTGTAGCTTGTTCTAACAACAGTAGCACCTGAAACGCTGCAGGAGAGAATTTAAAACATTGTTTCTGCTCTAAGCTTCATAAGGTTTGTTCTCTTTGTGATGTCAGAGAGAGGTGGAGATCCTCATGTTCCTCAGCGCCATCGTCATGATGAAGAACAGAAGAGCCAGTGAGTCAATCAATCAATCAATCAATCGATCAGTGTAGTCAGTCATCTCCAGATGTTTTTCCATATGCAGCGGTAGTGTGTTGTGTGCATATTGGTAGTGTTTAACAGTAGTGTGTGTGTGTGTGTAACAGTCACCGTGGAGCAGCATGTTGGTAACATCATCCTGTTCAGCAAAGTGGCCAACGTGATCCTCTTCTTCAGACTGGACATTAGGATGGGACTGCTGTACCTCACACTCTGCATAGGTAACACACACACACACACACACACACACACACACACACACACACACACACACACACACACACACACACCCTGATGCTGTGTGTGTTGCAGTGCTGCTGATGACCTGTAAACCTCCTCTCTACATGGGTCCAGAATACATCAAATACTTCAGCGACAAAACCATTGATGTGAGTAACAGCTGCAGTTTGTGGTTCAGACGTGATGGTTGAGACAGGAAATCACTGTTTGTCTGTCTGTGTCTCTGTCTGTGTCTCTGTCTGTGTCCCTGTCTGTGTCCCTGTCTGTGTCCCTGTCTGTGTCCCTGTCTGTGTCCCTGTCTGTGTCCCTGTCTGTGTCCCACCCCCACCACCCCAGGATGAGTTGGACAGAGACAGCCGTGTAACGTGGATCGTGGAGTTCTTCGCCAACTGGTCTCCAGAGTGTCAGTCCTTCGCGGCCGTCTACGCTGATTTGTCCCTGAAGTGAGACGAAGCTGTGGTGACATCACAACATCATAACATCGCGACACACACGCTCGCTCACCCCCCCCCTCGGGTTCTGCTCTGGTTCTTGCAGGTATAACTGCGCCGGGCTCAAATTTGGCAAAGTGGACATCGGACGCTACGGGGACGTGTCCAAGAGGTGGGACGTCGCTTCCTGTCGTTTTGCCAGACGTGTTTTCTGTGTTTTTGGGGTTTTAACAGACTCCGTCTGCAGGTACAAGGTGTCGGCCTCTCCGCTGTCCAAACAGCTGCCGTCGCTGGTGCTGTTCCAGGGAGGGAAGGAGGTGATGCGGCGCCCCCAGGTGGACAAGAAGGGCCGGGCGGTGTCCTGGAGCTTCACGGAGGTCAGAGGTCACGGGTCATGTTCTGCGACCATCATGTCCTAGAGGACCATGGACCAAGTCAGGATAGAAAAAAACACCCAAATTAAGCAAAATTGATGTAAACTAAGATTAGAAAACTGTAAAAAAAAAAAAAAAAAGTAAAAATGTTCATATTAGGAGAATGTCTCCTTAAACGACAGGAGACGAGGAACCTGTTATGGGGGAGATCATGAAGGAGACAGTGTAGTAGCAGTAGCACCAGGTAGCATGAGCAGCCATTCATTACCAACAATGAAGCAGGAACTTAGAGCTGATGAGAGGGAGCTGGTGTTGAAGAGCTGAGGGTAACGACAGGTGTGGCGGGTGAGTCAGGTCAGCCAGGTGAGTCAGGTCAGTCAGGTGAGTCAGGTGTACCAGGTGAGTCAGGTCAGTCAGGTGAGTCAGGTCAGCCAGGTGAGTCAGGTCAGCCAGGTGAGTCAGGTCAGCCAGGTGAGTCAGGTCAGTCAGGTGTACCAGGTGAGTCAGGTGTACCAGGTGAGTCAGGTCAGCCAGGTCAGCCAGGTGTACCAGGTGAGTCAGGTCAGCCAGGTGTACCAGGTGAGTCAGGTCAGCCAGGTGTACCAGGTGAGTCAGGTCAGCCAGGTCAGCCAGGTGTACCAGGTGAGTCAGGTGTACCAGGTGAGTCAGGTGTACCAGGTGAGTCAGGTGTACCAGGTGAGTCAGGTGTACCAGGACTCACCACGGGGCCCTTTTGCATATCCAAGACTGACAATCCCCATTCAACAAAACCTATTTGCATTCTTTATATTTGTTAAATTTTATTAAGAATTGCCATGGGATCAAAAGTACTGGTTCCTAAAAGTTTAAAAATAAGAAATTGCCTAAATTAAAGTGTGCTGTTTGGGACACAGTTAGACATTTGAGTAATAGATCTCTTATGAAGGTTAAGGGATAAAAAAATTAAAAAAAAAATCTAATTTAAAGATCATATTTAAATCAAGAGAAAATAAAATTATAGGAAAAAGTGGGGCAAAAATTAAAGAAGCTCTGGACATGAATCTAGAATCAGCTTCTACTGGTGAGTGATAAACGCTTTAGGTTTTAATGTTTATAGGAATTTAGTCTGAACTTATCAAGTTACACTTTAGTAATTATTGAATATAAAGGCCAGAACAGGTTAAATGTAATATCATTAAACCTTTAACATTGTTAAATGGGCTGGAACTTCAGTTACAAAATCTTGTAATACGCCGTTACATGACCTGTCTCTCACACACACACACACACACACACACACCATGAAATATTAAAGTTAAAACTAGAATCGCTGTGTTCCAGGAGAACATCATCCGTGAGTTCAACCTCAATGAACTTTACCAGAAATCCAAGAAGCTCAGCAAGTCCAAAGGAGACAAGCTGAGCCAATCACAGCCCTTCCCCCCCGTCCCCGAAGAGGAGGAGGACCAGGACCAGGACCAGAACCAGCAGGACCATGAGTCCAAGAAGGACAAATAAAGACCGGGGGCCAGTTTGGACCTCTGACCCAACGTTCACCATTCCGCCACCAGGAGGACGTGTTGACGCAGTCTGGTTCATAAACAAATATTTATTTACTATGAACCAGCGCGTTTCCAGCTCACGTCACACTCGTCGTTCCCATGGTAACAGGACGAAGACCCAGGACCCGGTTCTGGTCTCTGAATGGGACCCGGTCCAGTTTCTGCTGTTACTGTTTAACCTGAATGTGATGCTCAGTTTTTTTAATGCGACTAATTTAATTGCGTAGATTTTGAACCTCGTTTTTAACGTTTCTGACCCTTTGATGCTCGTTCACCTCTAGATGAATAAATCTGTGATCACATGTTTGAGGTAATGATCCTTCATGTTTTACATAGAAAAGTGAATATCTTGTTCTGGGCCACTAACGTTCCTAACCACCGAACAAGCCGTTTTATTCCTGATCCACTGTTTTACTAATGTTTTTTTCATGTATATTTGCTGCTTGTAAATGAAATGCTGAAAACACCTCAGACGTCAGAGTTCTGTTCTTCATGAGTTAAAATAAAAACATCTGCACACCACACTTCGACTTTCCAGTTTGCTTCTTCAGTGTAATTTCACATAAACGTGATTAATTAACCTTTAATTTACTGAACAGGAGAGATGACGCGTGACAAGAAGGTCCAATAAAACCATTAGTTAGTTAGTTATCCCGTATTTAGTTTGTGTTATAACCAATTTCTGACTTCAATACTTATTTCTGAACTTATATTTTAGACAAACTAATGGATCCAAGATCAGTTCATTTCAATTCTATTCATTTGTTCAGCCCAGAATCACAAATCACAGATTTGTCCCAAAGGGCTTCACAGTTAGTACAACAGCAACAACATCCCCTGTCCTTAGAGCCTCACATCTACAAGGTAAAACTCTAAAAACAGAAGAACCTCAGGAAGAGAAACAGAGGAGGATCCCTCTTCAGGACGGACAGGCTGCAGTAGATGATGTGTGCAGGTGGAAACATTACAGGGAAAACTGGACATTACAAACAGACAAACAGAAATGTAATGAATGTTGGTGTAAGTGGAGGATGAGGAGCAGGATCCATCACAGCTTCCAGGTTTCACCAGGACAGCATCAGACCCTCCAACATCGTAGATCCCTCAGTGGCTGCACTGCAGCATGCTCTGTGGATGAGGAAACACAGGAAACACAGCAGATTTAAAAGTACAATAGTGGATCATCAGCATAAAAAGAAGCTCAGAGCATCTCATGAGGACCAGACTAACCTATCAGCATCACTATGACTAGGCAGCCAGGGCCAGCCCTAACTATACGCTTCTATACAGGAACGTTTAACCTGTTCTTAGATATAGGAAGGGTGTCTGCCCCCCAGACTGAGACTGAAGACGGTTCCACAGGAGAGGAGCCTGGAAGTTGAAGGCTCTGCCTCCTGTTTTAATTTTAGAAATTCTGGAACCTCCAATAAGCTGCATGTTGGGAGCGTAATGTTCTGGATGGTGATATGGGACTAAGAGATCCCTAAGGTAGGATGGAGCCTGACGCTTCGTAGCAGCTGATTAAACTGCTACGATTAGTGGAAGTTCCTGATGCAGGTCTGTGGTTCCTGATGCAGGTCTGTGGTTCCTGACGCAGGTCCGTGGTTCCTGACGCAGGTCCGTGGTTCCTGACGCAGGTCCGTGGTTCCTGACGCAGGTCCGTGGTTCCTGACGCAGGTCCGTGGTTCCTGACGCAGGTCCGTGGTTCCTGACGCAGGTCCGTGGTTCCTGACGCAGGTCCGTGGTTCCTG
Organism: Eupleurogrammus muticus; assembly: GCA_036785175.1. NCBI lineage: Eukaryota > Metazoa > Chordata > Actinopteri > Scombriformes > Trichiuridae > Eupleurogrammus > Eupleurogrammus muticus. Next base: position 32,854,268 of record JAYKQN010000003.1, read on the forward strand.
ACGCAGGTCCGTGGTTCCTGACGCAGGTCCGTGGTTCCTGATGTAGGTCCGTGGTTCCTGACGCAGGTCTGTGGTTCCTGACGCAGGTCCGTGGTTCCTGATGTAGGTCTGTGGTTCCTGACGCAGGTCTGTGGTTCCTGACGCAGGTCTGTGGTTCCTGATGTAGGTCTGTGGTTCCTGACGCAGGTCCGTGGTTCCTGACGCAGGTCCGTGGTTCCTGATGCAGGTCTGTGGTTCCTGACGCAGGTCTGTGGTTCCTGACGCAGGTCCGTGGTTCCTGATGTAGGTCTGTGGTTCCTGACGCAGGTCTGTGGTTCCTGATGCAGGTCTGTGGTTCCTGACGCAGGTCTGTGGTTCCTGATGCAGGTCTGTGGTTCCTGATGTAGGTCCGTGGTTCCTGACGCAGGTCTGTGGTTCCTGACGCAGGTCTGTGGTTCCTGACGCTAGTTTCAGCCTCCTCATGAACAGAAAAACAGTAAAACAAACTTCATCCCTAAAAAGCCGCTAAACGGTAAAAGTTCATCGTAGTATCTTTAAAGCAGTGAAACCTTGATGGTTCTGGTCTAGTTTGATTCAATGTCAGACTCTGAGCCTCATTTTTAACTTATATCAACTAAAACAAGTTTATTCTCATAACAGCTTCAAGAACTTGACATTGAAAAATTACTTATTACTATTAATATTATCTTGCAAATAAAAAAAAGAAAAAATCACTAAGTGAATTTGTTGAATATGAGAACAATTTTTCTCATGTTTTACTTTTTATTTTTTATTACAACTTAACTTGTAAAATAATTTATAATAATTACAACCAATTACTCATTTTTTTCTCCAACAATTGCGATTGAAAATTCCAACTTTACTTTTGTAGGTTGCCTGAGTTTGTACATGTATACAAGGGCATCTCAAATAGAATATCGTGAAAACGCCTCATCTATCATCAGAATGAACAGAAACAAAGGTTTGAATATTTCACTCCGTAGGTACTGAATATAATCAGGTCAGAATGTCTGAAGGGACAAAAAGCAGCTGTGAACCCGCTTAGACGTCACGTTTTACATCTTCATGGTTAATGTTAACTGTGATGGTGATTTCTGGTCTGACGGGCAGAACCGCTTGTTTGTTTGGTTCTTTCAGAGAAAACAGGAGCTTCAGAAACTGTTGAGTCGAGTTAAAAACCTTTTCATTCACCAATAGCTATATTTCCATATAAATTCATATAAAACACTTTCAAATCAAATAGGTGAAATAAAAAAGGACAACACTTGAATTTTCAAGGCAATTGCTCGAGGATTTTCTATAAAAGTCTGGAGGACACCATCAACAACAAAAAGGTGGAAACATGATTTTCTGGTTTACTTGTTTGACCAATCACAGCGGCCTGGAGGTGGCGAGGGGCGACAGTGGAGCATGCTGCAGTCGCCTTGGAACCAAACACAGAATCACATTTAAACCACATCGTCCTGTACAAACATGGAATCATATTCACATCGTGGAATAAACCACAGAAAGAGGAATCAGCTTTTCAGCTTTTAAAGAAGGCGAGTCGGTTGCCACGGCGACGTGGACCCCCGTTTCCATGACGAGGCTGCGTGCAAACGAGGGTTAACGAGAATCTGAACGTCCTGGGCCCTAATAGCAGTCTCTGAAGCCCTTCATGATGGACTGGGATCCGGGTCCCTCAGAAACCTGTTCTTCATCTTCATCATCGTCATCATGGTGTGTTTAACTAATGTCAGTGTGTGAAATGTGAAAATATTAAATATTGGCACCAAAAGTCGATTTTAAGCTCCGATCCCAAAGTCCGGAGCCCAAACCCGCAGCAGCCGGACCCTGTTCCAGAGGGGCGGTGGTCCCTGGGAGGGAGGAGCGGAACCCTGGCGGTGCCAAAACTAAGACCCACCTTACCCCCCCAATACTGGCAAATCCACAAAAACATTAAAAAACAGCCCAGCGTAGAGGGTCCTGGTCCCGTCAGTCCGGATCTTCCTGTCGTTTAGTTCTCGACTGACGCGGGGCGGAGTAACACCTGGATAAAATAGTTCCACAGCAGCCTGGAGACAGCTGGCGGTTTCCTTCCTGGCCTCTGATTGGTTCTCAAGCCGCCAGACGATCAGACAGAAATCTCGTAGGTGGTCCCCCCGACCCCCGTGGTCTTCTTCACCCCGCTGCCCCGGGGCTGGTGGGCGGGGCTCCGCGTTAGAGCCGAGCCGGGATAAGCCACACCGGGCCGGGCGAACACACTGATTGGGTGAGAGGGGGAGGAGGGGGCGGAGCAGGAGGAGAAGGGGGTGGAGGGGGGCTGGCCACCGTTGACCCGACTCAGAGGTCTCACCTGGACCAGCTCATCCCTGAAGAAACAGACACAAACCGTCACTTTCAGTGGTTTTCACTAATTAAACAAGTCTCCTGGTCTGGAGAATTTACCCCAAAACCACCAGTCCACATCAGCACCCCAAACCAGGACCCTGGTCTGGGGGGTCTAATGAGGAGGGGTCTGTTCCAACACATCAAGGAAACTACAGGTGAACTACTTGATAAAAACCATCGACTCAGGTCATCAAACTACAACCATCAGAGCAGCACTAGCAGCACCCGGTGTAGTTTAAAGCGTCAGAAGGTGTAGTTTAAAGCGTCAGAAGGTGTAGTTTAAAGAGTCAGAAGGTGTAGTTTAAAGCGTCAGAAGGTGTAGTTTAAAGCGTCAGAAGGTGTAGTTTAAAGAGTCAGAAGGTGTAGTTTAAAGCGTCAGAAGGTGTAGTTTAAAGCGTCAGAAGGTGTAGTTTAAAGCGTCAGAAGGTGTAGTTTAAAGCGTCAGCAGGTGTAGTTTAAAGCGTCAGCAGGTGTAGTTTAAAGAGTCAGCAGGAGTAGTTTAAAGAGTCAGCAGGTGTAGTTTAAAGAGTCAGAAGGTGTAGTTTAAAGAGTCAGAAGGTGTAGTTGAAGCGTCAGAAGGTGTAGTTTAAAGAGTCAGAAGGTGTAGTTTAAAGAGTCAGAAGGTGTAGTTTAAAGCGTCAGAAGGTGTAGTTTAAAGCGTCAGAAGGTGTAGTTTAAAGAGTCAGAAGGTGTAGTTTGAAGAGTCAGAAGGTGTAGTTTAAAGCGTCAGAAGGTGTAGTTTAAAGCGTCAGAAGGTGTAGTTTAAAGCGTCAGAAGGTGTAGTTTAAAGCGTCAGAAGGTGTAGTTTGAAGAGTCAGAAGGTGTAGTTTAAAGCGTCAGAAGGTGTAGTTTAAAGCGTCAGAAGGTGTAGTTTAAAGAGTCAGAAGGTGTAGTTTAAAGCGTCAGCAGGTGTAGTTTAAAGCGTCAGAAGGTGTAGTTTAAAGAGTCAGAAGGTGTAGTTTAAAGAGTCAGAAGGTGTAGTTGAAGCGTCAGAAGGTGTAGTTTAAAGAGTCAGAAGGTGTAGTTTAAAGAGTCAGAAGGTGTAGTTTAAAGAGTCAGAAGGTGTAGTTGAAGCGTCAGAAGGTGTAGTTTAAAGAGTCAGAAGGTGTAGTTTAAAGAGTCAGAAGGTGTAGTTTGAAGAGTCAGAAGGTGTAGTTTAAAGAGTCAGAAGGTGTAGTTTAAAGCGTCAGAAGGTGTAGTTTGAAGAGTCAGAAGGTGTAGTTTAAAGCGTCAGAAGGTGTAGTTTAAAGCGTCAGAAGGTGTAGTTTAAAGCGTCAGAAGGTGTAGTTTGAAGAGTCAGAAGGTGTAGTTTAAAGCGTCAGAAGGTGTAGTTTAAAGCGTCAGAAGGTGTAGTTTAAAGAGTCAGAAGGTGTAGTTTAAAGAGTCAGAAGGTGTAGTTTAAAGCGTCAGAAGGTGTAGTTTAAAGAGTCAGAAGGTGTAGTTTAAAGAGTCAGAAGGTGTAGTTTAAAGCGTCAGAAGGTGTAGTTTGAAGAGTCAGAAGGTGTAGTTTAAAGCGTCAGAAGGTGTAGTTTAAAGAGTCAGAAGGTGTAGTTTAAAGAGTCAGAAGGTGTAGTTTAAAGCGTCAGAAGGTGTAGTTTGAAGAGTCAGAAGGTGTAGTTTAAAGCGTCAGAAGGTGTAGTTTAAAGAGTCAGAAGGTGTAGTTTAAAGAGTCAGAAGGTGTAGTTTAAAGCGTCAGAAGGTGTAGTTTAAAGAGTCAGAAGGTGTAGTTTAAAGAGTCAGAAGGTGTAGTTTAAAGCGTCAGAAGGTGTAGTTTGAAGAGTCAGAAGGTGTAGTTTAAAGAGTCAGAAGGTGTAGTTTAAAGAGTCAGAAGGTGTAGTTTAAAGCGTCAGAAGGTGTAGTTTAAAGAGTCAGAAGGTGTAGTTTAAAGAGTCAGAAGGTGTAATTTAAAGAGTCAGAAGGTGTAGTTTAAAGAGTCAGAAGGTGTAGTTTGAAGAGTCAGAAGGTGTAGTTTAAAGCGTCAGAAGGTGTAGTTTAAAGCGTCAGAAGGTGTAGTTTAAAGAGTCAGAAGGTGTAGTTTAAAGAGTCAGAAGGTGTAGTTTAAAGCGTCAGAAGGTGTAGTTTAAAGAGTCAGAAGGTGTAGTTTAAAGCGTCAGAAGGTGTAGTTTAAAGAGTCAGAAGGTGTAGTTTAAAGAGTCAGAAGGTGTAGTTTAAAGCGTCAGAAGGTGTAGTTTAAAGAGTCAGAAGGTGTAGTTTAAAGCGTCAGAAGGTGTAGTTTAAAGAGTCAGAAGGTGTAGTTTAAAGCGTCAGAAGGTGTAGTTTAAAGCGTCAGAAGGTGTAGTTTAAAGCGTCAGAAGGTGTAGTTGAAAGCAAAGCTTGCTGGTAAACAAGCTTATATCAGAACACGAGGTGTAAAAAATCATTTTAAGTCAATTATCTAGAAAACGTCAATTTGTGAGACGTTTGCCGACTCCTGACAACCACACATTTATTGGTTTGATTAGACTGACGACACCAGGAGGAGGTAGAGGAGACTAAATGAGAAAAGAATCACACAAAACAAAACCATCTTCATTGTTTTCATGCAAATGATCTGGATGTTGATGATGTTTATTCCTGTAAACAGACGACATCTGTTCATGCATTTGTGCTTAATGACAAAGAACAAACCTTCACTGATCAACCAGCACTTCTATTAAAATCCCTTCACTCAGACTGTCAGCTACGCTGCTGCTGCACAAGCTGAATTCATGTCTTTGTCTACTGGTGAAAAACCTTATAACTCCCAACACACAATTTTTCAGGAAATGAAAGGAAGTGGGGTCACGTGTGGTGGTCTGGTCCCTGAGCTGTGTCTGAGGACATAGAACATCACCTCTATGGTAGTGAAGAGCTTGAGCTCGTGCTCGGGGTTGAGAGGAACCGGCTGGATATAGTCGGGGGGGGTTGGACTCTACCGGTTGCCTGCACAATGAGGGTTCACCCCAGTGAACGAGAGGGTGGCTTCCCTTCACCTTCGGGGGTGGGGGGGTTCCTGACTGCCGTCTGTGCCTTTGAGTACCCAGTCCGCTCTAGGGCCGAACCTCAGCGCTGTTCTGTTGTTGGACTTCTATGACCGGTCCATAACGTACACCATGTTCAGACTAAGGGGTCCACATGTGGGTGGCACTGAGACGCCTTGGCGGCAGTTCAATGATCAACGTCGTGGTAATGTCGGCAGACTTGCGGCCACATGTGTTTTCTGGTGTAGAGGAGGGTTAGGGTTAGATGTCCACTGATCAACACCCAGTGGTGAGCTGGTTCTGATGGTGGGAAGGATCAGGACAGACCTGGTAGACCCAAACATTCTGAGGGTTTGCTGGGAACATCTAAATCTCATGTTAGAAAAGGGCCTCAACCAGCACCTCCAGCTTCATTCACATCCCGGGGGGGAAGTAAGGAACTTTAAGTCCGACTGGACCTTGTTCTGCCTCTATTGCCCAGCTTTAGCTGTAACGTCACAGCCTGTCGTGGTAGCTGTTCCTTCTGATGAAAAGGAGGCAGTCAGGCTGAAGGAGGCCTCCGACAGGACATTCTTGGCCTGAAGCAGCGACTGGTAACCGACACACCAAGTGGAGTGTACCCTCAGTGGTTGTAAAGTTCAGCACCTCCAAGTCTGAGGCCATGGCTCTGAATGATCTGATCCAATGATGTTAAAGTTGCAACTAACCACTGTTCTGATGATCGATCATCCTATTAGTTATTGGAACAATGAATCCATTAGTTGTTTGGTTCATTGAATGTGTTAAATGTTGATCAGTTAAGCTAAAATGTCTTTTTTTGTCCACAACCCAAAGATCATCAGTTTACTATTATAGAAGAATAAAGAAACCAGGAAATAATCAGAGAACAGAAGCTGGAACCAGAGAATCTGGACATTTTATCAGTAAAATTTACTCAATCACATTAGTTAATTATCAAAATAGTATTAGTTAATATTAGTTAATAGTGTGATAGTTGGTGACTAACGATAAACCAGCTTTAATTAGCAAGGGAATAATTAATTATTTTTTCAAATAAAGTTATAAGGTTTTTACCCACCAGTGATATTCTACTGATATTCTACTGTCTGAAGATCCTTGTTGAACAACTTTTTAAGAAGCTAGTTTCTCTGTGAGGATATTTCCATTCGATCCCTACAGGTTGAAGTGGCCTACAGTACAGACGGAGGTTAGTGCATGAGAACAAACAGGCAGACCATGGTGACATCACAACTACCAACAGTGAAAGACGAAACAGGCCAATGGAAGATGAGCAAAGGGAGAAGAAGGAGGAACTCACAGGAAACCTGGCAGGAGGAGGAGGAAGCGAGAGGGAAGAGGAGGAGGAGTCAGTCAGGTTTCAGGCGGGCAGGTGTGTTTTTTTTCAGGGTTAGCAGCAAACCAATCATCCTGACAAAAGGCGAAACTCATACTCACTTCTGCGCTTGTATTCCTCCTCCTCCTCCTCCCATCCCTCCACTTCCTCCTCCCACCCCCGCCGCGTTCGCTCCAGCCGACGCCGACGCCTTTCGGACCAGCCGGTACTGCATCTCGGCGGCGGCGGCACTCGAGTAGGACAGCGACTTGCCCAGAGGCGGCGGGTGCGGGGAGCGGGGAGGGTGGGTGGTGGAGGAGGAGCCCAGCGGGGTGTCAGTGGACCGGGTGCGGTAGGGGTAGGCGTGGTGGGGGGGGGCGGCAAAGCGGGGAGGGCGAGAGGCGGTGGAGGTGGAGTGGTGGTGGTGATGATGGGAGTGGTGGTGGTGGTGATGGGAGTGATGGTGGTGGTGGTGGTGCGGGGGGGGCGGGGCAGCGGAGGGGGGCGGAGCAGAGCCCTGACTGGCAGGCAGGGGTTGGGCGTCGCCCAGCAGGTGCTCCCTCTCGGGGAGAGGTGGTGGCGAGGAGGATGTGGAGGAGGAGGAGCGGTGGAGGAAGGGGTGGTGATGGTGGTGGGAGGAGCGGTGGTGGTGGTGGTGGTGGTGGGGGGACTGGGAGGACTGGGAGAGCAGCTCGGCGTCTCTCTGCTGCGACGACAAGAACGGCGAGCTGTAGTCGCCGGCCACCGGCGTACAGGGTCTCCCAGAGGAAACCTCAGGGGCTACCGGCCCCACGGCCACTCCTGGGTCCGGGCCGTCGCCCGCGAGTAAGTTGTCGTAGGACAAGCTCCCGTTGCGGGACGGGAGGTGAGGCGGCGGCGTCTGATTGGCTAAGCTCTTGAAGCTGGCTGAGGTCACGGTGGCCTCAGAGATGTGGGCGGTGCCTGCCGAGGTGTGGGTGGAGCTGGAAGATCGCGACGCCACTCCTGATAGGACGGTGTGATCAGAGAAGGAGGGGTAGGAGCGCCCGCCCAGGGAATAGCCAGGGATGCCCCCTCCACCTTCTCTCCTCTCCCCACCCCCTCCTGCTCCTCCCCCTGCTCCCCCCCCTGCTCCTCCTCCCACCACTCTGTCACAGGAAGTGTCCCGGCGGTCCAGGCTGGGCTGGGAGCGGAAACCAGGCTGCTGGCTGGCCTGGAGGAGGGAGGAGGTGGAGGAGGAGGAGTCCCTGGCACTGCCAACACTCTCCCCTCGACTCAACTGGAGGAGGAGGAGGAGGAGGAAGGTAGAGGAGAGAGGGAAAAGAAACAAGAAGCTGAGCCAATAGAAGCAGGATGAGTGTCAGCTGCAGTAAAACTCCCTTTGCTACGGGGATGGACCAGGTCAGGGTGGGTTCTACCAGGGTTGGGACGGTTCACCACGGCCATGGTTCGGTTCACAGTTTTTAGTTTGTTTTGGTATATGTTGATCGTTGGGAAAATCAATTGTGTCTTCAGCTTAAAACTGAATTTTGCTAGATTCAGAGGTAAAACGTCGATGATTGAGCAGACATTGATAGATAGAATGTGTTTCATTGATTGATCGAGGCTCTATCAGACGCTCTATCAGCACTAGACTTAGGTCCCTATGTCTGGAATGATGTCCCTTCATCCAGTGCAGGGATCAGCATTTTATATTTGATATTATTATATATATTATGTTATTTTATATGGTGGCTCCAGTCTTCAGTCATCTAACTGCAGCCTCACTGCAGACCATGAAGTTCTGCTGCTCATCTTCTAACTCTGGTTCTTTATGACTCACCAAACCAACACAAGTCTGCACCACAACTGACTGTCTGTCCATCTGCTGTCTGTCCATCTGCTGTCTGTCCATCTGTCTGTTTGCTGTCTGTTCATCTGCCATTCAACTATGAAGAAGGAGGAGGAGGAGGAGGAGGAGGAGGAAGAGGAAGAGGAGGAGCTCCTGCTAAACTGAAGACATGAACCGAACCGTGACAGTGGGACCCAACGTTTCTGATGGTTTTTAAAAACCGTTCCATCCCTCGTCTTTACTAAAACATCCAAGGTTTACTTTGAGAATAACAACAGCTCAAACATGGAGAAATGAAGGTTCTGCTCACATAGACCCAAGAGATTGGTTTCGCACTTGGCTGATAACAGTCGACTCAGCATCTTATTATTCAGACTCTTCCTGTCAATCCAACAGTGTGTGAACACCAGGTTTGTGTGCATCGGTAAACATTAGCACCTGTGTTCATAGTCTAGAACAGTGACAAGTAGCTACAAAGGATTTTTGAGGTCAAACTGGTCATTTACTATACTAAGATATATTTTAACATGAAAACAAACTCTTCAAATGTAAAAACTATGCTACAGATGCTGGATATCTCCATCTCAGGCTCGAGTTGAGTTATATGTGTTCTTGTAGGTGTTTTTCCAGGGCTTTGCTGAAATACCAGATAATGGTACAAATTATTGAGTAAAATACTGGATCTGAGCTGCAGAGCTTCATTTTTGTATTTCTATGGCAGAGTAGAAAACAACTATAAAGAGAGCAACAAGGAGATGGAATGATTGATAGGTGGGAAGATGCAGACCAGACATGGGTACAAATACCAGCTCGTGTGTGTTAAGGTACAACACTTTGATATAAACCATACTTCACTCAGCTTTACACACACTCATCATGTCCAATCAGTGCTCACTTAGAAGCGTAAATCCAGTTTAACGAGATATTTTCCAGCAGTATTTCACCCATGTCCAGAACCGGCACAGAAAGGGGCAGGAAAACAAGTCCAAACTGAAGATAAGATGCTTTCAGAACAACCACTTACTGATACTGATCAACAGAAAGCCACTGAGAAACCAAACCAAGATGGCCGATAGGAAATCAAAGGGAAAAACAAAAACAAAAAAGTGATGTGTTAGACTGAAATCAAAGAGAAACAGAAGCAGGCGGAGAAACACACACACACACACACTAAGATTTATACATGAGGGAACTCTGGAGACACGTGATTCTCCTGTGTGTGAGTGTGTGTGTGTGAGTGTGTGTGTACCTGGTTGGCGTAAGCGTGTGTGAGTGCCGTGTGGTTCTTGCCGGGGCTGTAGCTGGGCCTGTACTTGTACATGGTGGGGGTGGGCGGGGCCTTGTTCAGTAAACTGCACTCTGCAGATAAAAAAGGGGGAGGAGTCAGAATGCGAGCGTGGAGACAGAGTTCGTGTTCAGGTGCTGCCGGGTCATGGCGAGCATTACCCTCCGTGTTCCCTCTGGCGATTCCCGGGTAACGCAGCTCTGGTTTAGGAGGCGGCGGCGGCTCGGCGTCACACGACTGACTCTCCATCATCTCCAGGCTAGATTTGGACTGGAACCACAGAAGAAGACAGAAACGTTATCACACAGAAGGGAATGTTTATCTGAATATCTGGGCTCAGCTTTGATTAACGTTTACATGCATCTGCATATCGACAAAATATTATCTGAACCATGGATAGGCTGAATGAAAGAGTAGAAGGCTTTTATTTGGAATACGGAACACAGGAAGAGACATGCAAAGTATCAAGAAACATTCACCGGACATTATTCATTTATCAGATTACCAGATTCAAATTATCAAAAATCTATCAACCCATTTTAGACAACTTCATTTATGTCACAGGATGAAATTAAGTTGTAGCTTCTCAACAAAACACCTAAGAATTTCCTCGATTAAGACCCATTTAAACAGTTCTGTTCAAGACTTTGAGCTGCTAGTCAATTAAAGGCTTAAACCAGTGGCTCAAATGGTGGGGCCCTCTGGGGGGCGCGAGGCTCCGTCAAGAGGGGCTCGTTTGACCTCAGGGAACATGCTTTAATATATATATATTTTTTTTACTGTTGTAGAATAAAGTGCAGTTGCACCTCCACTCCATTAGGGGGCAGCAGAGTGTTCACAGGGATCATACAGCACAGAGTATGAGTATGAAGTGTAGACACCAAGTGACACCATGAAAACATATTTAACAGGGATGAGAAGACAGGCGGAGAGAGACGGAGATAAAGAGACAAACGAAAGTCTCCCAAAGCTAAGACGAGGAAATATGACGAAGCGTCTGTAGCGCTTGGTTCACTGTGAAAGACCGGTGTGTTACTGAGTCTGAAATGTTGGAGACAAAGACATTAAAGACATTACACCACGATCACTGATAAGACCATTTATGTAGTTTTATTTTTAGTATCATATGGTTTGACATGGTCAGTCAAACATGTTTAATTAAGGATTTTATTTATTTTTAATTTCAGATGCACTTTACATCTTCTCTGTTAGTTAATAAAGCTATTCTTTGTTGTAAGTTGGTCCATATTTCTTTCTTTTTATTCTCTTATATGTTAATAAGGACACTGCAACAGAAAAACCTGAGGGACCCCAAAAAATCTTTTCACCCATAGACTTCAACACTAATAGAAAATCATCAAAATGAAAGGCGGCCATGTTTCTGTCAGGTATCCAGGTCTTAAGAAGCATCCATGGATCACAACTGTAAGATTGTCATCATGGTGTGTTAGGAAGACGCCCCCCGCTGGTCTTACCCTGTGCAGCTCCCCCTGGATGCCGTTGTCCAGGATCTTTGCGGCCAGCTGGGCTTCGGTCAGCTGAGGCCGTATAAAGGGAGGCTGCACACAAACGCTCTGCACACACCTTTTCCTGCCCAGATACCTGCCAACAGAAACACACACACACACATTAACAAGCGCTGCGGCGATGGCCAGCGGCTCGATGAGAATCAATGGGGGGGGCGACCAGAACCTGGGAGCCTGGGAGCTGCAGAGCACATGGGAGACGTTCCTCCAGCAGCCGTTGGTGAAAGGGTTAACGCCGCCTCGGAACTTCCCCGTGACCTGAAGACACAAGACAATGAACGCAATACTCATCAAATACAACATCTGACTGACATTTGAGAATAACAACAGCTCAAACATGGAGAAATGAAGGTTCTGCTCACATAGACCCAAGAGATTGGTTTCGCACTTGGCTGATAACAGTCGACTCAGCATCTTATTATTCAGACTCTTCCTGTCAATCCAACAGTGTGTGAACACCAGGTTCACATATTTTCACGACTATAAGGCCACATTAAAGTCTTCTATTTTCTTCAAAATGTTGGTGCTCCCTATGTGTGTATGTAGGGGAAGTGTGGGCATGGATTGTAGATAAAATAACGGGGATGTGCGTTATGCAGAACATGGTTGTTTTAACAACCTGAAAATGGTAAAGAGACACGCTGATAAAGCACAGTTTAAACTGAAGGAAATCAGCTACACAGCTGAGTTTAAGACATAAGACAGGTGGTACGAGTTGGAGGAAAGACTGGATCAGTGGATCACAGAGCAGAGACTGGATCAGTGGATCACAGAGCAGAGACTGGATCAGTGGATCACAGAGCAGAGACTGGATCAGTGGATCACAGAGCAGAGACTGGATCAGTGGATCACAGAGCAGAGACTGGATCAGTGGATCACAGAGCATAGACTGGATCAGTGGATCACCGAGAAAAGAACGAGTGGGAGAAGCGTTCCTATGGTCACCATTTGACTAAAAGCAGTAAAGCAGCAGAAGAAATGAAAATTGAACATTTCTGTCTTGGTGCTTTCGTTTCGGTGCCATTTCTCCATCCAGACCAGGACTACGGTAGCACAGCAACTTCCAGCGGATTATAACGCATCATTTAGAGGAAAGTGACTCTGATGGTGAAGAAAGTGAAGCTGGCATGTTTGATGGAGATTTAGCTGCTGTTGGAATCAGAAACAGAGGATGAGGACTTTGATGGTTTGTTTGATGACATTACCCCGCTCTATTTGTGTATATATCTGTGTGTGTATATATCTGTGTGTGTGTATATCTATGTGTGTATATATCTGTGTGTGTATATATCTATGTGTGTATATCTATGTGTGTATATATCTGTGTGTATATATCTATGTGTATATATATCTATGTGTATATATCTGTGTGTATATATCTATGTGTGTATATCTATGTGTGTATATATCTGTGTGTATATATCTATGTGTATATATATCTATGTGTGTATATATCTATGTGTGTATATCTATGTGTGTATATATCTGTGTGTATATATCTATGTGTATATATATCTATGTGTGTATATATCTATGTGTGTATATCTATGTGTGTATATATCTATGTGTGTATATATCTATGTGTGTGTATATCTATGTGTGTATATATCTATGTGTGTATATCTATGTGTGTATATATCTATGTGTGTATATATCTATGTGTATATATCTATGTGTATATATCTATGTGTATATATCTATGTGTGTATATATCTATGTGTGTATATATCTATGTGTGTATATATCTATGTGTGTATATATCTATGTGTGTATATCTATGTGTGTATATATCTGTGTGTATATATCTATGTGTATATATATCTATGTGTGTATATATCTATGTGTGTATATCTATGTGTGTATATATCTATGTGTGTATATATCTATGTGTGTGTATATCTATGTGTGTATATATCTATGTGTGTATATATCTATGTGTATATATCTATGTGTATATATCTATGTGTATATATCTATGTGTGTATATATCTATGTGTGTATATCTATGTGTGTATATATCTATGTGTGTATATCTATGTGTGTATATCTATGTGTGTATATCTATGTGTATATATATCTATGTGTGTATATATCTATGTGTGTATATCTATGTGTGTATATATCTATGTGTGTATATATCTATGTGTGTATATATCTATGTGTATATATCTATGTGTGTATATATCTATGTGTGTATATATCTATGTGTATATATCTATGTGTATATATCTATGTGTGTATATATCTATGTGTGTATATATCTATGTGTGTATATATCTATGTGTGTATATCTATGTGTGTATATCTATGTGTGTATATCTATGTGTGTATATATCTATGTGTGTATATATCTATGTGTGTATATATCTATGTGTGTATATATCTATGTGTATATATATCTATGTGTGTATATATCTATGTGTATATATCTATATGTGTATATATCTATATGTGTATATATCTATGTGTGTATATATCTATGTGTGTATATATCTATGTGTGTATATATCTATGTGTGTATATATCTATGTGTATATATCTATGTGTGTATATATCTATGTGTGTATATATCTATGTGTATATATCTGTGTGTGTATATTAACCCTCCCCTATAGTTAGGTTCCTTATGTGTGTGTTAAACACAGTAATGACACACAGAACTCAGACTGAGCCTTTTAGTGCGGGGCCTTATGGTCCTGAAAATACATTAAAATGAGATCCTAAGCATGACTGGACGTGAATGAGAGAATAGAAGGCTTTTATCTTGAAATGTGGGGGACAGGAAGAGATAGTGGATAGCTGTCAGACAATTATCCAACAATCTGTTAGTTATAAACGTTTGTGTGTTTGCCTGGTTCCCTAAACAACATGTCGTGTCCCACCTGCTCGTTCGTGGTTCTGCCTCTGGCCACCAGCACGACGTGGAACCCAGTGAGGCCGGCGACAGGAATGAAGAACAGGCCCGCAACGCACATGACGGCCAGGCTGGGAGCAGGACAGTCAAGAAATACAGGAGGGCAGGAAGCTGCAGCAGCGGGTTCACGTCCACGCTACGCACCTGCAGCTTCATTGGTCAACGCACCATTAGGAAGGTAAAGACAAACCATGACTTCAGCTCAACAATGTTACTGCATCGTTTACCTGATGCAGAAGGAAACGCAACAAAAGAAAGAGAAGACAATCGTTTATCACACTATGTCGGTCTGGTCTGGTCTAGTCTAGTCTAGTCTAGTCTAGTCTAGTCTGATCTAGTCTGATGTAGTCTAGTCTGATGTAGTCTAGTCTGATCTAGTCTGATGTAGTCTAGTCTGATGTAGTCTAGTCTGATCTAGTCTGATGTAGTCTAGTCTGATCTAGTCTAGGCTAGTCTAGTCTAGTCTGATCTAGTCTGATGTAGTCTAGTCTGATGTAGTCTAGTCTGATGTAGTCTGATGTAGTCTAGTCTGATCTAGTCTAGGCTAGTCTGATCTAGTCTAGGCTAGGCTAGTCTAGGCTAGTCTGATCTAGTCTAGTCTGATCTAGTCTAGTCTGATCTAGTCTAGTCTAGTCTGATCTAGTCTAGGCTAGTCTGATCTAGTCTAGGCTAGGCTAGTCTAGGCTAGTCTGATCTAGTCTAGGCTAGTCTGATCTAGTCTAGTCTGATCTAGTCTAGTCTGATCTAGTCTAGTCTAGTCTGATCTAGTCTAGTCTAGTCTGATCTAGTCTAGTCTGATCTAGTCTAGGCTAGTCTGATCTAGTCTAGGCTAGTCAAGTCACTCCTTTGGCTTTCATCATCTTGTGGAGCTGGTGGCGGTCTGAGGCCCTGTCGGATGAAGTTGTCGTTCTCTACGTGTTTGAAGGATACGTGACGATGGCGTGCAGGCGGTCGATGTTCTGGCGATGGTAGAGGACGAAGAGCAGGCCGAAGCCGAACACGGCCACGATGTGGGCCGTCAGCGACAGCAGGAACAGGAAGAAGTAGCGGTAGTTCCTCCTGCCGATGCAGTTGTTGACCCAGGGACAGTGGTGGTCAAAGTCCTGAGAATACGGGTCAGAGGGAGCGGGTCAGGGAGGCTCAGTCCGATATCAACAGGACAATAGATATCAATCACAGCCCACACACGCACACACAGCCTCAGACGTGTGTGTACCTCCACACAGTTGTCACAGACGGAGCAGTGGGAGCAGCGGGGAGGTCGGTAGAAACGACAGGTGGAACACCACTTCATCCTGACCTGGATCCCTCTGATCTCCACCGTCTTGTAGAGGGGAGCACGGAAGTCATCCTCCTTATCTTCATCCTCCTCAGCTACACACACACACACACACACACACACAGACAGACAGGCAGACAGACAGACAGGCAGACAGACAGGCAGACAGACAGACAGACAGACAGACAGACAGACAGACAGACAGGCAGACAGGCAGACAGACAGGCAGACAGGCAGACAGACACAGACAGACAGA